>AYEL01058377.1:0-49327 GCA_000484575.1 Olivierus martensii
TAATTTTACTTATTAATAATAATAATAAAATTTTATAAATAATAATAAATTAAATAATAAAACTGTTTTGCACAAATCTGAAGATTGCACATTTATAATGTTTAGTGATTTGGTTGATAGGAGATTTTATTTTCATAAATTTTTTCTCTTTATTATATACTTAGTCATCAAATTATAAATAGCCTACAATCAGTATGAAAATATGGTAATTCTTTTTTAGCCATTTTTTTAATAAAAATTTCATTCATCCATATGTGAAATATGATTTATTTCATTTTTTATAAATAAAAATAACACTTTATTTAATAAAGTGTTATTTTTATTTTTTGTAAAAGAATTTTATTATTTCTATTTGTAAGAATATTGAAATTAATGACTTTATTTATTAAACTTATTCTATTTGTTAAATCTTATTTCAGGCATTGTTTCAGTTAATGGAATCAGATGTAACAGTTCGATGCCGTCGCCAAGATGTAAAACTTGTACAAGGATGTTTAGATTCAGCACTGAAAGAATATCAAAATTCCACAAAGCAAAAGTGTAAAATTACCATTGATAAAGAACATTTTTTATCTTCAGATATGTAAGGATTCAAACATGCAAAATAATTTATACAGGAAAACCTGTGCTAGGTGGCCAGCTTTCGGCAGCTGAGATTGTGGCCACCAAGCACAGGTTGGCCATCAGACACAGTTTGCTACAAATTCCTTTATTAAACATCAAAGTTTAAAATACAAAGTTTATGACACAGCTTCACATTGTTAATTAAATTTAAAGAAAGAAATCACTAATTAATGTCTGTTTTCGGGATTTTTTTTTCACTTTAGAATTTTCAGCTGATAGAAGATCTAAAGCCCATCTGGCATTTCTGATCAAAACATGATTTGCTGGTCACCTAGTAGTAACACAAGGTGCCGAAATTAAATATCACTGGCCATGGCCACAGAACACAGATGGCCATTTTACATTGCACCTGCAATATTTTACACAGTTTAAAAATACAGCAATATGTTTGGACAGATATTAAGGTGACTATGGCTTGCAGGTTGGCCATCTAGCTCAGGTGGCTACCAGCCAGTGGCGGCTATGGCTTGCAGGTTGGCCATCTAGCTCAGGTGGCCACCAGCCAGTGGCGGATTAAGACTGGTTAAGGCCCCGGGTGCAGAAGATAATATTGGGCTCCTTAAAAAAAGAGAGAATCAAGGGAATAAAAATACATATTAACCATATTTTTAAATAAAAACATATTATGTACTATTTATATTTTGAGTAGCAAAAGGTGAAGTAGGTTGCTACATACTTTTCACAGTATTGCCAGTGTAATATTCGTATTTGGCATGCAGCAATTGTTTGTCATTGTATTTGGGCTTTGGTTGTTAATGAAAATAAGAGAATATAAACATACTATTAGGTTTACTATTAATTGAAAACTTCTATGTAATTATAATTGCATTAGAAAAATGTTTAAAGTTGGGGCCCCAAGGGTGCACTTAGTGTGACCACCGTTAAATCCGTCTCTGCCACCAGCACAGGTTTTCCTGTATTATTTAATTATTGAAATATATTCTTATATATATATATGTACCTATTAGAATAAAACTTTACAGCACTTAAGCAAGGTTAATTTTTATATAGGTTAATAAGGTTAATAATAGGTTATCAAGGTTAATAAAAAAAAATAAAAATTAACCTTGCTTAAGTGCTGTAAAGTTTTATTCTGGTTTACGTGAAGCAAGAGGTGTTTATAAACTTATATATACCTATTATTTTTATTAAGATGTGGAGGAATTGATATGTATAATAAAAGTGGAAAAATTAAAGTTAGCAATACACTAGAGAGTCGACTAGAAATGATAAGTCAACAGGTATTTATGAATATTTAAATTTTGTAATATAATAAATAATATTTTTATATTAAATATTATACAATACAAAACTTATGGGTAATTTGCGATTAGAAAACATAATCGTAAAATTGTTTTTAATTAAAATATAATTGAACCGAACTTCTTTGGAGGAGGAGCAGCCTCTCTGCATCTGCCAGTGTGATTAGAAAATAACTAATGTTTGAATTACTTTTTTTTAATATAAACAATTTTATTTTTATTTAATAACTGTTGTTGGCCCCTTAAATTAAACATCAATTTTACAAATCAGTTCAAAAAAGATTCAATCTATTAATTCAATCAATTCTATTAATATAAATCAGAAAGAAACCTTTAATTTTTCTTCAGTTTAATTCACATTTTTAACAACCAAGATTTTGAAATATTATATATTTACTCTTTCTGTGACAATTTGACATTTCTCTGTTTGTAAATTTTAGTATGTAGAATAATCTCAATTTTACAAAAAACTCAAAATTACTACTGTTTACACAGGAATAAGGTTGATTATCTTCTTTTAAGTTCTTCTCCACTAGGATCGCTAGTTGTATGCACGTGCATTGCTATCCTGCAAAAATTTGGTCGGAGCTTTGCTACTGTATGTATTATACTGTAATAAGATAAAATTTTACCTGGTATCATGTTAAATGAATTATTGCAAAATTTCCTTTCTGGTCTTCAGGAGACGTTCAATAAGTTATGGTTTTGCTTATTACTTAAATTTCTCCAGCCAAGAAAAAGTTGATTTTTTTGGTCCATGTATAAGCCGACCCCCACTTCAGAAATTATTTTTTGAGAGAAAACCTCAGCTTATACACAAGTATATATGGTATATAACTTTAATTGGGAATTTGTTTTATCTGCATTTTGAGTTTGATGTTTAAAGTGAAAAGAAACTTTTTGAAATAAACTTAAATTTACTAGCCAAATTATAGCCCTTGAAACTTTTAATGGTAATATTTTAATGATTAGAAAGAATTTAAACTAATTTTAGCACCATCTCGTAATTAGAATAATTATTATTTTATTAAATCAATGAGTGGTGCCATCTATTAATTAATAATTAAACCAGAATTTTTAACTAATTTATTTGAAGAAAAAATATTCCTCGGCCCGGTGTCGAACCGGGGACCTTTGGGCTAACGTCCCAACGTCATACCGCTAGACCACCGAGGCCAACAAGCAGATTGATTCTTCAGGCAGTTATATTAATTTGGAACCGACATCGGACTTCACCGATAGATCTATTCCTGACCGGGCTAAATCTAGCCACAGGCCCTCAATGGCACTAGCCAGGCAACACATAGACCGGCACAGTCATTACAAATATACAATACAAACTTCAAGGGAATTATAATCCAAATAAATCCAAACAACTTGCCAAATTTAACCCTTGAGATACACAACAGAATTTTAAACCGAAATAAATTTAGATAAACTATAGAAATTACTAAGCCAACGAGTGGCGCCATCTATTAATTATAAATTAAACAGGAATTTTGACTAATTTACCTGAAGAAGAAAAAATCTGCCTCAGCCCGGGATCGAACCGGGGACCTTTGGGCTAACGTCACAACGTCGTACCGCTAGACCACCGAGGCCAACAAGCGGATTGATTCTTCAGACAGTTATATTAATTTAGAAATAATTTGTGATTAATAACATCAGACTTTGCCGATAGATATAACTTTTTGATGTTTAATGGTATAAAAAATTTAATAAAAGTTAAAATCAAAACCTTGTTATGTGTAGCAAATATTATTTTTCATAATTTGTGTGTTTATCAATAAGTAACATGCTATTTTTGGTACGGTTTTACATTAGCACCATATGAACGAAACTAGTACTGATCGAAAGATGTCAAGTAAGGAAAATTTTCCAAAAAGACTGCACTTCTATCTGGTGCAGACTTTGATAAAATGAATGATAAAATTATAGTATTTCTCAAAATTATAGTACTTCTAGTAAATTATAGTATGTGAAAAATATTATAATTTCATCGTTCATTTTCTTGAAGCCTGCACCATATAGAAGTCAGTCCTTTTGGAAAGTTTTCTGTACTCGTCATCTTTCGATTGGTACTATTTCCATTCATTTGGCGCTAATGTAAAATTGTACCTTATTTTTCTTTTTAAATGATAATTTATTTTATATATACAGTTTTATATACATGTGCAATCTTTATCAAATAAAAAGTGCAAGAACATAAAAATAATAGGATTCTAACATGATTTTTAATAGGGTTTTTTATATTATTTTTGGTGGTGTTGTTGTTTTTAGTTCTGAAACCCATCTTCTATTTTCCCCATAAATACAGTATACAGTAAGACCCCACCCAATGCTGGTCTGTTTAACGCTGTTTCAATATAATGCAGTTTTTTCAAATTCTATATTTTTTATTAATTCATTTTGGTGTGGTTTTTCAAACCATTATATTCACATAAATCTGAAATCACATGAATTTATTGCTTTAATATGCCTTCTCATAGTGCGTTTGATATCAAAATAGTATATACGAAAGTTTGCTGCAGTCACAGTTCATATTTATGATTGGTCATCAAGAGTAAGCATTTCTGAAGATGAGGAGCAAAAGGAACTTGCAACAGATTTTTCTCAAAGCAAGTTTAACCACTATTGTGGAAATTATGGAACAGTTATACAAAATGATCCAAATTTTGATAGAAGTTCAAAGACAAGACAAAGTATCATGGAAGCCATGTCTTGGTATCGACAATTGCTTGCTGAAGGAAAGAGGAAAAGGCAAATGACATTAGATGCCTTCTTAATGGAAAAAAAAAAATAGTGCCAATTGAGGAAGAACCTTCCTCATCACAAACATAAATTATTTACTCGAATATTTGATGTTAATGATTTACGAATACAAATCGACATTAGCAATTAAAAAATGCCTATAATTAATGCAATACAATAGTAATAATACATGTTATTCCTCATCCAAACATAAATTATTTACTCGAATATTTTTGATTTTCATGAATGATTTGAACCTTCTTCATCATGAACAAATTATTTACTTGAATATTTTTGATTTTCATGAATGATTTATGACAAATTATTTACTTGAATATTTTTGATTTTCATGAATGATTTATGAATCCTTCCTCATCACAAACATAAATTATTTATTTGAATATTTTTGATTTTCATGAATGATTTATGAATACAAAATCGATATTACCAATAAAAAAATGTCTATAATTAATGTAATACAATAGTAATAATACATTTAACAAAATAAAATAAAAAAATGACATATATTTTTTATTCACTGTTCTGTTTCACCTATTTCATTATTTACGTGTTAAGATGACCTCGTTTAACACTGTTTCGTTTAGCACTTTGTTTCTTTGGAATGTATCCCCTGCGTTAAACGGGGTATTACTGTATTTTTTTACATGCATTCTTCGGGAACATATCTATCATGTAAAAACAGAATTAAGTGTAGATAACATTCTTTATTGTTTTTACTTCATTTTCATTGTATTTTTGTCAAAAAATAAGAAAATATCAAGAAAGATCTACTATTAAAAGGAGATTAGTACTTTTATTGCTGCCAGTGCTTTCCTGTTCTTTTTCTGCCAATCTTATTACTTTCTGGAAAGTGGTATTGAGAGTGGTTTGAGAGTCAGCCATCAGAAATCAATCATCAGTTTTTATCGAACCATTGGTTAGTTTTATATTGAACCATTGGTGGAGTCAATTATTGATTCATTAAAAACATAATATTATAGCTGCTTATGTATGAGAGAGAGAACTATTTTTGATTTGTTTATATTAGGTTTTTTTGATAGAAATTCAAAAATTTATAAAACATTAAATTAAAAATGATTGAAATTAAAGAAAACATATCGATAAATATAAATTATTAATAATAAAAATTTGTATAATAATTAGTTTTGAGAGTTTTTTGAAAATATAGATCAGTTTTCTTCATTTATGGCTTGTTTTATTCAGAAGACTAGCTGCTATCCAAAGATAGCAATTACTTCATTGGATGACTAAATCTTCATTTAAAAAAACAACTTGTGTTTTTGGTAACCTCATATACAGAATAAAAATCTCTGAAAAAATAAAATTAAAATAAAACAAACATTGTATAAATAAACTTCCACTTAAATAATTAGTATATCTATAAATAAGCCTTATTCGAAGTGGAAAAAAATATATATATATTTTTTTTTTAAGGAGGACTTAAAAATATCTTTTTCCACTTCGAATAAGGCTTATTTATAGATATAAAACAAACATCATATAAATAACAAGCACTATTAGTAGGAAACAGTTTATTTATGTAAAACGTTTTCGATCTTTCTTATAGATCCTCATCAGACAAGAATATCTATACAAATAGTTATTCACATCTGACAAGAATCTATAAGAAAGATCAAAAATGTTTTTACATAAATAAAAAACTGTTTCCTACTAATAGTGATTGTTATTTATATGATTTTCTAAGAAAAAGCAGGTAGATTTATGATTTTCTAAAACGAAAATACTTACAATTTATTACATTTTTTTATTCTTTTTCTAACAGTGTAAAATTTTCGAAAGATTTTGACAAAAATTAAGCGAGATAATGATTTTAATCTTTTTGCATATTATTTAGGATTAATTTTATTAATTGCCAGCACACAAAAAGTTAAATAAAAGTTTTTATAATTTGGTCACATGTATAACATTAAACTTTAATCAGTTTGGCCTCTATTCTAGATCAGTGTTTTTTTAAACTTTTTTAATTGCAACCTACTGCAGGAATCATATTTTGTATTGTATCCAGTATATGTATGATAAATCAAAGATAAACTTTATGAGAAATTATATTCATTTATTCATTATTGACTACTGCTACATATTTGTTATAAATAGTACATATTTAAGTGTAAAAGAAAAATGAACTTCTTCCAGAAAAGTTTTATAAGTTGTATTTGAAACATTTTTGTGCATTTTTTCTGTTTATCGCAACCTACAGTATGTAAAACCCTGGCATAGATGGAAGTTTTTTAGTTCCCATTGTGAAAATATCTTTTAGTAATAATAATTTCATTTTTTCATGAAGACTTAATTTTATTTTGTTTTTTTTTAATTTTAGTTATTAGATGAAGACAAATTAAGTCAATTGGATGAATTTTATAAGCTAGTATCACCAGATAGAAATTCTGAAGATGATGATACGCCCTTTGAGGAACAATTATTGGCTGCTGCAGAACATTTAACATCTCTTTTGGATGGAAAGAATAAAGAAATTTTAAATACTACATGTATTTTATTTTTTATAATATAATTTTTTACTTTGATTTTATAGCTAATAATTATATATTTTTTTGAATTAATAGATAAAAGCTTGAAAGAATTGTTGATCAAGATAAATGATTGTGGCTATTTCAGTCCTAGTAAAAGTGGTACCAATAATTCCACTGACGATATTAAAGATATTGAACAGGAGTTTACTGACAATCCACAGGAAAGTTCTGAACTTGTTATGCCTGGAGTATCAATAGAAGTAAATTAATTTGATATATATTCTAGATTTATATTAAAAGAAATTATAAACATTTCTTAAATTTTGAAATAAAATGAAGTTTAAAAATCTAAAACTAGTGAATTTTTAAACTTCATTTTGTTTCAAAATCTAAAATTTGATATTATTTCAAACCTTTTCAAGTTTATTTATTATATAATAAAATTAATTGCAATAACCCTTTATGCATAATAATAAAATACTGATAGAGACTGATTTGATGATTATATAAATTATGCATAGTTCTCAAAGTATAATGCAATGATAATTATAATATGTCAAATGCAAACACACTGATATATTATCAGTGTGCTTGTATTTGACATTATAAACTAACAAGGAGAGTGCCAACCATGGCTCCCCTCTGATTTTGCCAATTTTTACATATGTTGTAGTTCTACCCTTTCACAAACCCATGGTAAAGTAATATGACACAACTCTCAAGCATTCCTGAAAAAAGGGGTTTAAAGTTTTCTATGTTGTTTATATAGGGGATTGATATTAATATTTTAACAAGTGCTGCCATAGCATGATGCATTTGCTGTTCGAGTACCGTAAGGTGTCATCAGAAGGTTGCGGGTTTGAGTCTCATCTGTTTAAAATTTTTTTATCAAAACTGAAATGGATTATTGTACAATGTATTTTTATTAATGATAAATTACTATTTTGTGATTATATAATTTTTTTTGTTGTCTTTTAAAATTTTTATCACAAATAATAAATACATATATAAAGGAATGTAATTAATATAAAAACTTTTTTGCACAAAATATGTATTTTAATTAATAAATATAGGTGATGATATTCCTCGTCAGGAACCATCTTGATCTCTATGGCCAATGTGCATCTATTCGGGTGATACTCATCATAAAAGCATCCAAAATACAATATTGTTTTACAATGTGCACATTTTATGAACCCTACATTTCTACAAACATATGGTGTTTTCATTATTGAGGTAGATAAATATATTTTATTGACATTTAAAAATAAAGGTTTGTCTTTAATCAACTTTGACATGAACATGCATATAGAATCATTGATTTAAACACAGAGGCATTTAATTAGTGGAAGAACAACAAATGTTCATTAATAATTGTGTGCATTGTAAAACAATATTCTGTTTTGGATGCTTTTATGATGAGTATCACCTGAATAGATGCACATCGGCCATAGGATCGAGATGGTTCCTGAAGAAAAATAATACAGATGATTCTTGTTATTTGCAATAGTTATGTTCTGTAAATTCTTTGTGAAAATTGAATTAGCAAATACCGAACCATTGTGCTTATGGGAAATATAGAGTTAGGTTCCTGCAAACCTTCCCAACATTTTCATTCTTGCTTTGTGTGTTTTTCTGTTTAAAGACACCTTATTTAATGTATATTACAGTACTTATAAATAATTACAGTATATGTAGTGTACAGCACTGTATACAGTATTATAATTACAGTAATCTTTATTTACCATATATACTCGTGTATAAGCCGAGGTTTTTTTTTTTTCTCAAAAAAAATTTCTGAAATGGGGGTTCGGCTTATACACAGATAAAAAAAAATCGACTGTTTTTTGGCTGGAGAAATTAAAATAATAAGCAAATCATAAGTTATTGAACATATCCTGAAGACCAGGAAGGAAATTTTGCAATAATTTTTTTAATATGATCAGGTAAAATTTTATATTACCTCAGTGCGATCAAGCGTGTCGTGCTCCTGACTCCAACCTGCATCTATATCAGTGGTTCTTAACCACTGTGCCGCAGCGAAACCTTTGACGGTGTGCCGCGAAAAATTAAGAATGAATTGTATGTATGCATAAAAATTGTATGTATATATCATATATGTCAATAGTGAAATGTGGTTGGCTGGATATCCCTTTTGCAGTCCTACAGATTCCTATAAACAGGGTATCTTTAAAAAATCTAAACCTCGAATTTCTGCGATAGCCAAAATTTTTTGTCGTTATTGATAATTTAAAAATTAAAGAAAAAAAATTAAATTAAAATTACAGTTTCTAAAAAACAAAATCCGCAGGTGGCTAACAATATAGAGAAAACTATTTGCTTAATACCAAAGATAAGTCAAAATAGCTCTAACAGCAAGTAAAAAGAAGTTTACCCATACGTTATACCATAATAAACTTCTTTTTATTTGCTGTTAGAGCTGTTTTGACTTATCTTATTCACAGGTGGCGCTATAACTTAATAAGGGCTGCCATTTAATGATTCCGTGTATGAGTATCTCTGTAATCTGAATGTAATAAGAATAAATACAATAATCTGTTAATGAATATTGGTTATTAAATCTAAATTATTATTTAATTGTTAATAAAAATTTGTTGTTAAATCTAAATTATTATTTAAAATATTTAGGTGGCCCGCCAAATTTTAAAATATTAAAAAGTGTTCTTCAACAGAAAAATGGTTCTCAACAGAAAAAAGGTTGAGAACCACAGAAATAAGCATATAAAACACACAAACATCCAATTTTAAATATTAAAATGTGTTCCACAACAGAAAAAAGGTTGAGAACCACTGGTCTATATACCGTAATCAGATAGGCGACGCCGTGCTGCTGCCCGATATGATGCAACATGAAAACTTGGCAATCAATCAAGAATCTTACCTAGGATTCATATTTGAATGAAAATATATATTTATTTTTGATTATTATTAATTAAGAATGTTTTAGTTCATTCACTAGTAATCGATAAATACTTATTATATTTAACTCATTGATGATTTAATTAAAGTAGATTAAAAAGTAACTAAAATAATGTTTAAAATAACAAAAAAATAATAATTATTTAAAATTTGTACTGAAAAATAACTTTAGTGTATCAAAAAGTTCATCGTAAGCAAAATCAAAACTTCGAAATCGCACGCTTAACGTCTAGAAATCACTTTGCACACGTCATTCTAACGGCACGCTTGGGAGCCGTGTGACATAGACATATTCTAATTGCACACGTCATCCTAACGATGTTATGACATCATCATTAAAATGATCTATATGTCATCCTAATGGTATATGACATCATCGATAGGATGATCCACTCATTTTAAAATACGATCAAAGATTTGAATACGAACTCAACTCAACTATAGGGAAAACGAAACTTCTAACAGTCTCTTGAGAGCCATATGATGTAGACATATTCTAATGGAATTTTTACTGTGATAATATGAACTTTTTTAGAAAAGAAAACTTATTCAATAACAACAATAAAAAGAAAATATTTTAATGTAAATTATAAAAATTTATTACTATTCGTTATCTTGTTATTTTCTGAAGCTACGTCATCCTAACGATAATGTCATACACCGATATCAATCTTGATTTGGAGTAAAATTTTACTTTACCTGTTGCGATCGAGTGCCTCACACCACTGAATCCAATCTGCATTTATACTAAGTGCATCAGATAGGCAACACCGTGCTGCCTGATGCACTGCGACACAGAATTTTCAAGAACAATCCACTTTAGCTGGATTATTGTCGAGAATTTGTGCATCGTGGCGCATCAGCAGTGTGGCGTCGCCTATCTGATACACTTATATAAATGCAGATTGGAGTCGGTGGCGCGACACGCTTGATCGCTTCAGGTAAAGTAAAATTTTATCTTTTAAATTGATATATTGGTGTCTATATTATAATAATTTATTTTATATGTATATATTTAAAGTTTCAATAAAATATTTATTTTGGTAAATGACATTAACATATTGGTAACTAAAACTCAAAGATCATGTAATTTATTGTTTTCAAATTTTTATCGAATTTTAAGTGCTAAAGTCTGGGGGTAGGCTTATTCACAGGTTATGCATTTTTACTGATTTTCAAACTCTGAAGTTGGGGGGTTGGCTTATATTCGAGTATATATGGTAATTTTTTAAAACACAAACTATGTGGTAAATAAAATCTTATTTTTGATGGGTAATTGTTTGATGTTGTACAATGTTTGGTGTGGCAGCTGACACATTGTCTTCCTGAAATGTGTTGAAAAACTGTGTCAGCCTTGTCTGCGTCGCTTTTTCCCTCGGATCTTTAATAAACCCTTGCATAAGGATCAAATACATAGGAAGTTAGGTGCCTAAATTTGAGGCATCATTCAAGCACAGGGTCACATTCTTCTGTGGAACTTGCTTGTGGAGCTTTTGGCCTGTTGTCTGTGGAGTGAGCAGGGATAGGTAATGAAACTTTTCCGCCAGAATGACAGAGACTACATTTGATAACAAACAACTTCCTTTATTAGAGAGAGAGAGAGAGAGAGAGAGAGAGAGAGGAGGGCTTATATTGGTAACAGTATATTTGCTGTTCAACGGGAATCTGAGAATAACCATGAAAGTGCTGCAGAAATCAATTTTGTGGTTACAAATAAATTTTCATGAATAGTCAAATACGTGAATAACGAGAATCTACTGTAATATAATCTGTATTTGTTAATTAAAATAAATATTTTGTTTAAAAAAGTTTGTTTATTAATTTTTAAAAAGACAAGACTTTTGTGTGGCTGTACGAGTTATTGGTTTTGATAGTAATTGTGAAGAGACAAACGATGCACTGAAAGTTGTTCCACACAACGCAAAAATAAGTAAATCTCAGGTTACTCAGTGGGAAGTAATAAAAAATTGTGAATGAACCCGCAACCTTCTGATGACATCTTATGGTAATCGAACTGAAATTGCATCATGCTAAGGCAACACTTGTTAAAATGTTACTATCAATCGGTATATAAACAATATAGAAAACTTTAAACCCCCCTTCTTCTTCTTGTAAAAAAGTTTGTTTATTAATTACATATATTTATATGTGTATTTAATATTTGTGATAGAAATTTTAAAAGACATAACTAAAAAATTAAATAATCACAAAATAGTAATTTATCATTAATAAAAATTCATTGTACAATAATCCATTTCAGTTTTGATAAAAAATTTTAAAAAGATGAGACTTGAACCTGCAACCTTGCAATGACACCTTATGATAATCGAACTGTGAATGCATTGCGCTATAGCGGCATTTGTAAAATGTTAATATCAATTGGTATATAAACAACATAGAAAACTTTAAACTATTTTTTTTGGGTGGGAATGCTTGAGAGTTGCATCGTATTACTTTACCATGGGTTTGTACTATAACATATGTAAAAATCGGCAAAATCGGAGGGGGCCATGGTTGGCATTCACCTTGTAAGTTAGCAATTAGGTTCTAAATTAATATAAAAACAAAATCCAAACTAGCATATTGCATCTTAAACTGATATGAAGCCTGAGATCTATTAAAAAATAAGCCTAATTTAATATGCAGAAAATTCAGATTGTGAAATCTCGCTTTAAGTTTCATTGAAATCTTTTGAAATTTTTAAAGTTTATTACGTTTTTTCATTTTGTTTCTAATGATGTGAAGATTTTTTTGAATTTTTTATTTTTCACAACTGTTTGTTCCTTATATGAGATTGAAAAAACAGAATATTTTGTTTTGTATGAGATCTTAGCCATCCAATGAAATATTTGTTTTTTTTTTGTATAGGGCAAAGCCTTTTGAATAAAGCAAGCTATGAATGAAAAAAATTGGACCATATTTTAAAAAATTATCGATAAAAAATGAAGTATTATGCAATTTTCATTAATGAAGTTATGTTGTATAATTAGTTGAAAAGTAACATAAATTTATTAAAATATTGTCATTATTATTATATTACTTTACTATGGGTTTGTGGGAGAGTAGTACTACAATATATGTAAAAATTGACAAAATTTGGAGGGAGCCATGGTTGGCACTCCTTTTGCTAGCAAATTTGTATTTGCTATTGAAAATATAACTCAATGTAAAATTAATATAATAATAATATAATTAGTAAATATTATTATTTATTCAGTTACATTAGAGTTTTAACAGTTTGAATCTTGCTCATTCAAGGTTCCATTTAAATTAAACTAGTTTGATATAGTTTTATGATTTTTTCCATTTTAATCAGAATTGAATTTAGTTTAAATGCATAAATCATTATATGCAACTGTATCTTTCAGACATTTATTTTTATTTAGTACAATTTTCTACATTTATTATGTTTTAAGATGATAGTTTATTTTATATTTTAACATATAGCCATTGACAGCTATGGTTATTATAGTCTAGAATTTTTGTGATAGGGCTTAGCTATCATATTATTTGTATTGCTTTGAGATACTGCTCTGGAAATAGCATTACATTATTTGAATAGAATGAAGAAGCAATACTAATTGATGTTCTATTGTGATATGATTTTCAGCAAAAAAATAATCATCATAAAAGTAAATAATCATTCAAGAATTTTTGTGTGATTTAATAAAAGGAAACCATTTTTATATCCATATAATGATAATGAATATGATATATATAATATTTTATCAATAATAAAAATATACTTTTCAGATGTTTTTAACATATAAAATATTTATTTCATATAGTCTGAGCTTTTTGGTAGTTTGAAATAACTCAAATCTGTTTACCTCAAATTATCAAGATTCTACTGTACTGTAATTGATTATTATTATTATTCAATAAGTGAGTAATAAAAATTCCCAGAATTAACTGCTGGGTTTTTTTGTGAATTTCTTTTTAACTTTTTTATTTTATTATTTAGAAATTGATAGTGAATCCAGTTCTGATGAAGAAACAGAAAGTGAAGAAGAGGATACTTCATTGGAAGAATTGGAAAGAAAGAAAAAACATCCAGATAGACTGCATGAAGAACTGTGGTATAATGATCCAGGAGAAGTAAGGGATGAATTCTTTAATTATATTATTTTTATATTTAGAGTATCAGATAAATTTCAGAAACAGATTAGAATAAAATCACAGAAATTTCAGATAAATTTCAGATTAGAGTATCAGAAACAGTTTTAGCCGACACATCATGTTTTTTAACGATAGCCACTATAATACCATGCTTAGATCTTTCATTTTTAAAGTTTCTCAATAGCTCTTGTAGAATTGCATTTCTCTCTTCAGACATCAAATTGCATTTCTTCCCCATAGCTCTAGAAGAAAAGAAAAAATAACTCAACATATAGTATCAAAATTCTATTTTATAGAAGGTAACATGTTAAAAACCACTCTTCCCACCTCTATTTCCTTAATCCAATGCAAATTTATAAATCGGACAATCATTTCGATATGGAGGGAGTAATATTTAATATATTTTTTGAAAAGAAATAAGAATTATATTACAACCATTCTCTTTGTCTGTGTGTTCCTCATTAATAACTATTGAATTAATTAGTAGATTGGCAGATTATCCTTCTAAATTTTTTCAGAAGAATAATCTGATGTTCTGCTATTAAAAATAACTTTGATTCCATATTTTTTAACTCTATATCTTCATCCAATTAAAAATAATAGACATTCAAATTTCTGAAATACTCTCTTATAAAACCTTGAACTAATGATTGAATTTTTATTGTATTTAGCTTAACCTTTAGCGCTCCACCGCCTAGCTATGATAGACACGCCTGCTCCGTCTAAAGCTCCAATGCCTGCGGGTCAGGCCCGTTGTCCGTCCAGAACCAGGAACTTACTTCAACTATTCTCTTTGCTCTCCTTTACTTCTTTCTTTCACTTCTTGTTGCTAACGAACGCTCCTCCCGATGCTTTACTGAACGTGAAGAGAGGTAGATGTAAGGAATATTCATTGTAATCCTAAAACTAGTGCAGTTAAATTAACTTTTGAAGTGCAATGAATGTTTAAGAAATCCACAAGTGTTGAAACTGTAAGAAATATTTTGAGGAGAAATAATTTTCATGGTTGAACAGCTAGGAAGAAACCATTCATAAATGAAGTGAATCGTAAAGCTAGACTAGAATTTGCTAAGACATATATAAATCAACCTCAAGAGTTCTGGAACTCTGTTCTGTTTGTAGATGAGAGTAAATACAATATTTTTGGATGTGATGGAAAGCAGAAAGTGTGGAGAAAATTGATTCACTTCATTTATGGTTTAACAACAAACAATTTTCATCATACAATGCATTGTCGTAACTCAAGCGGTGAAGTGCTAGAGGATGCTTTCCAGTGAACAAGCGCTGGTTTTTGCACTTGTCGTCATTTCTACTGTGGATTTGAGAAGGGATGGATTGTTTCACAAATCAGGAGGAGGAGGACATGCTTTCATGAATGGAGCTGTGGACAGGAGCACCTTTCCAACAAGATGTGTACCAATTCGAAAAATGTTTCGGTGATTGCTCCAATATCTGTGCAAAATGGGCACCTTTGCTAGCGGCTTGCAGGATACAGGGTATGTAAGGACTGCGAGGACACCTTGTGTTACAGAGGCAATACTGCATAGGATTGGAGATCGTCCCAAAAGGAGCATGTGAGCAATTTCCCATGACGTAAATGTGACCCAATCGATGGTGTGGTGAGTACTATGAGAAAAGTGATTACATCTCTACTATACACAGAAGGTGTAAGCCTTGACACCTGCAAATTAGCATGGTGGCTATTTTTGTATTTTGTACAGTGGTTCCTTTGGCAGACTGCAGCGCAGCTAGACTTTCCCGCATATCTCATTCATTGATGAATGCACATTTACATAACATGGAATTTTTAATACCCACAATTTTTGTGTGTAAGCAACCATTAATCTGCACATCACAGATCCACATGCATATCAGCAGCATTTCTCAATAAATATTTGGGCTGGAATTGTCCATGACATTTGATTGGGCTATATCTTCTGCCATGCCAGCTGGACAGGAGAACATATCTCATATTTTTACAACAAGTCTTGCCTGAATTACTGAATCATGTTTCAGCAAATATTAAAGTATGTCTGTGGTTCCAACACAATAGAGCGCCATTCCATTTCATCATGGATGTGCAAAATGTCTTGGATGCCACTTTCCCAGAACAATGGATTGGTTGGGATGGTCCCATCACTAGGCTGGCACGATTGCCCAATCTCTCATGTCTGGACTTTTTTCTATGGAGCCACATGAGAAGCCTCACCTACGACAGTACCATCGATTCCAATGAGGATCTTGTTGCCAGGATTTCCTTACTGCTACCACTGTATGAGAAATGCCTGGTGTTTTTGCCAATTTATGCCAATCACTACATCAAAGGTGTGAAGCCTCCATTACTGTTTTTAAATAATAGCCTTTAATTGCAGTTGAATATTAGTAACTCAAAAATTCTCTAATGGAACATTTTCGGTTGTCATACAACCATCATCAGCATTTAGAACAGAATACAAAAAAAGACTTTTTGTATTCTGTTCTAAATGCTATGATAGTTGTATGACAACTGAAAATGTTCCATTAAAGAATTTTTGAGTTACTAATATTCAACTGCAGTTAAAGGCTATTATTTAAAGATATATTATTGAAAAGCAGTTAGTTAAAATAGTTATCCATTACTGTTTGCAGTTGATCTTTTGAGTAATTTCTGTTGATAAAATTATGCTCTGTAATTTGTTCAATAAAATTTGTTCTGTTTTTTCTTCAATTTTTTTATACCTTCTCTGTTCATTCTTGTTTTTCATTATTTCATGCCATAGTAACCACTAACCCCTAGTGCTTCACCACTTGAGTTATGACAATACATTGTATGACAAAAATTGCTTGTTTAAGTGTGTTCTATCACTCCTTAAAGTTTTGAATCATCCTTTATAATACTAGAACCCTCAGTATATGTGTGTGTGATTTCAGAATAATTTTGTTCAATCTACCTGATTTCATCTATGTGAGGCCAAAAAATTGTAAAATGTCATTATTTATTTTTTTATAAAAGAATCACCAAAATAACATGCCAAAAAAATTTAAAATACAAAGAAATTGGTAAAATTCGTAGAATATATCGGATAAAATTTTTATATATGTGTATCCTAAAAATTTCATAGCAATACATTAATTTTTTGGCCCTGCAATATCTTCAAATCAATAAATCAAATGAATTCAGCCACATGATTTATCTAAATGACTGCTGCTATTGTTATATATTTTATTTACAGATAATTTTCATTTTTTTAATCACAAAACAATACTTAAAACAGGTTACAAAACTTAAAATAATAAATAAATCAATAAACTGTACAAAAATCAGTAATTTTATTGTAATTTTAAATAATTTTATTTTTCTAAATGCCACTATGTTATAACATAGGCAAATTTATGATGACATTTACATAAAGTAAAGAAAAAAAATCTCTAGTTTCTAACTCTTGCAACAGTTTGCCAGAGTACCAATGACATGATATGACATCTGTCATATAGGCGAGGGTATTAGATGACTTGGATGGATATTTGCCCCTCAAACATTCCCTGAAAAATGTCTTCTTCACCCAATGACCTGATGCAATATAGTTCTTTTAGAAAATTATGTAGCCAAAATAGGAGAATCCTAAAATTTTTCTAAGGGATGTATCTGTTGGCTTAAATCAGTGGTTCTCACCCTTTTTTAGGATTTCTTGGATGAAAGTTTCTTTACAATTTTTTAGATTGCTTGTGGATTCTTTATAATTAACATATAGGCTACTGTTACTAAAACATTTTTGACAAACAATTATTTATTCAGAAAATCTTAGTCAAATAGCCCAATCATAAGAAAGATGGAGAAAGTTTTTTACACACAATCTTTTTCCTGCAGTGGACAAGTAGACAACTATTCAGGATATTGAACAATGGTTCTCTAAACTGGAGTCCGTGGTCCTGTAGGGCAGTGTTGCACAAACTATGGATCATAACCCCTCAAGAGATCGCAGAAAAATTGTAATTAGATATTTAAGATTAGTGATGTGAAAAAAATAAGAAATTGTATAGTTATATATGTTCATTTTATACAGCTATATAAGATGGACCAATCTAATTAGCTAGAGCAGTTGCATGTGCATAAATAGATCAATTAGATTGGCAGCTAGCATATATAAATTTAATATTATGTCATGAATAAAGATAATGTATCCACTGTCAATGAATGTTTATGACTATTAAGTTGAATAAACATGAAATATTAACTGTTAAAAGTTAAATAATAATTAAAATGGAAATTAATACAGATTAAATATCCCCAATCTGAAATTCCAAAATATTTTGAAATCTGTAACTTTACTTTTACAGTGAAAGATGATACAATAGTGTGCAGCAGCTGTGGCACACTATCATGATTCTGTAAATCATTTTACATTGTCAGTGCAAGGTGTATGTGATTATTTATTTTCTATATTACTGTTTATATATTGTTAAAAAATGTCAAAAAATTCTTATAATGATAATTTTGTGGGAGTGTTTCAAATAAGATTTTTTCAAAAATATTAAATAAATTCATTTTCATTATTTGTTGCATTTATATTTTTGTTCTTTATGTCAAATAAAAAGGAATTTTTCTGAAAGTCTGAATTTTTTTTACTTCTCTTCAATTCTACCATATGCATTCCAAAATCTGGAAAATCTAAAATTTGAAACACTGGGTCCCAGTTCAACAATTCTGGATTGGGACTACTCAACCTGTAGAAATAAAATGAATGTAATGCTTCTTGAAGCAAAAAAAAGTATTTGATCATTCACAAGTTAGATATTCATGTCAACCCTTCATCTGAAACTTTTTTTATGTAATTCCTATACAGTGTAACTTTGTTATCTCGAACCTCTCTATCTTGAAACCCTCGATATGTAGGAAAAAATTTTTTCTGTGCACTTTCGGCATTAAACCAATGTAATTTCAAAGCTGATATGTGGAAAAAAATTTTTTCATGCACTTTCGGCATTAAACCAATGTAATTTCAATAGTTATGAAGTATTTTCTTCAAAACCCTTGCTATCTTAAATTAATTTATAATTTTTGTGCTACAGAAATTTAAAAAATTACGAATTTACGCTTTCGGAGTCTAAACAAAGGATTTTAATTTAACAAAAGAATATAAATATGCTACCGATAATCAGAACAGAAACTTTTTTGTGCATGCTCGGAATACTGAACATGTCGTACAGTAGTTTTGTTTGTAAGTTTTATAATTTATAAAAGAATATATATTCTTTTTAAATTACAAGTATTATAAAATGTCTTTAATGATCTTTGAATTTATTGTGTACATATTAAATATAAGGTCAGATGTTTTATATATAACAGATTTATAGAAAATAAAATCTCATCTTTAAAACTTTGATGACTAATGGCAATTTTTTCTTTAAAATCTTTGATCTTTTGTGTACCTATCAATTTTTCTTGTAATGTTATATTTAAGTATTATTCTTGCATTTTTATTTGTTTCATATAGTTTATTTATTTTATATATATATAAAATATTATATTTCATAAATATAGTAATAAAATACAGTGTAACCTTGTTATCTCAAAACCCCTGATATGTGGAAAAAAATTTTTTCATGCACTTTCGGCATTAAACCAATGTAATTTCAATAGTTATGAAGTATTTTCTATTTCGAAAATTCATAAGTATTTTTAATTTCTCTAGCACAACAATTATAAACTAAATTGTTGTGCTAGAGAAATTAAAAATACTTATGAATTTTCGATCGCTTTCAGAGTCTAAACAAAGGATTTAAATTTAACAAAAGAACGTAAATGTGCTACCGATAACGGGAACAGGAACTTTTTTTGTGCATGTTCGGAATACTGAACATGCCAAACAGTAATTCCATTTTCTAAGTTTCACTTCTAATTGTTGATAGGTTTTTGTCAATATTTTCAACCTTTGGTTTATAAGGTGCAGGAGTATTTAGAGGCTAATTTTCATGGGAAAAAGTGTGTTACAGTATTAAAAACTACGGTGTTTATTATTGACATAAAAAATCTTTATTTAAAATTAAACCTTGATATCTCGAACTCTTTATATCGAATTTTTTTTTGTTCCCGTGATATTCGAGATATCGAGGTTCTACTGTATTCAATTATGGAGAAATAATTTAACTACGGAAAGCTATGTTAGTATATGCTGTTATTAATGATTGGAATATAAATTTTATTTTTGCTCACAAATGCTTAATCTCGTCGAATCGCTCATTTTTGTGTAAAACATTATTTAAATTCATTAAATAAATTCACTTACTGAATTGAGATTTTTTTTTTATTTCAAAGTTTCAGAAAATCGTGTTTTGTAAAATTTTTCTGTTTAACTTTCATGAATTTTAATTTATAATATTTATATATCTTAAAATAGTTTAAATTATATTTTTAAAAGTATTGTATTAAATTTATTTTTAATTTTAAGCAAATTGTATTAATCATTGATGTGCACCATATATAATTGAATGATCTCAATGATAGAGCTTTTTACTCTCACCTATCCAATTCAAATTCATTATTCACTGCAATATTATTTGAAAATATATATATATATAAATATATATGGACTGTTTATTTTGAAAGTGGTGTAAGTCCATTTTTTTTAAAACGATGAGATAGTATATAAATAAAAAGTTTACACTAAATTAATGTAATATTTCAGTTTTTTAAAAAATGGGCCAACTATTTAGACAGTAATTTTTATGGAAAAAAAAGTGCCTTATACAGTATTAAAAACTATGGTATGTATTATTGACATAAAAATCTTTATTTAATATTAAACCTTGATATATCGAACTCTTTATGTCGAATTTTTTTTTGTTCCCATGAGATTTGAGATATTGAGGTTCTACTGTGTTTATTTAACACACAGGTTTTCAGATCATAATTAATGCATTATAGAAAGATCTGCTTTTAATGTCAAATTAAGTATCAAATTTCTTTTAGTTCCCTGAAATCTATTTTAATTGATTGAATTATTTTAAGTAAACTAAATAATTCAATGAAAGAACATTCTGATTTTCATATATTGGAAAGAATCTTAACTGGAAAAGAACATTTTTTTATAAATCTTTCAATGAATATTATATAATACTAGTAGCTTTTTTGTTCTCTGCACTATGCTCTAATTTATTCAAAGCACAATGGGAATCTAAATTTCTCTAATATAGGATGCATTGTAAGGGATATTTTATTCCATCTAATAGTTATAAAACTTCAAAATAAAAAATCATGAGTTTGATCCAATCAAAAATGGATTATGATGGATTAGGCCAAAAATTGAAGAATAGAAATCAATGAGTTAATGCTCTTTCCCATAAAGAATTTAAGATATTTCATTGTGAGTCCTTTAGATAGAAATCCATTTCTATTTCCTTTGGATTATCTACTATCAGAAAGCCAAAATTAATTCATGGTAATTTCTTATGTATATATATATATATATATATATACTGATAACCAAAACAGGAACTTTTTTGTGCATACTCCGAATACTGAACATGCCGTACAGTGATTTCGTTTTCTAAGTTTCACTTCTAAGTGTTGATAGGTTTGTCTAAATAATCCAAGAAATCTTTATTCAGTGATATTTTCAACCTTTGGTTTATAAGGTGCAGGAATATTTAGACACTAATTTTCATGGAAAAAAGAGTATCTTATACAGTATTAAAAATTACGGTATGTATTATTGACATAAAAATCTTTTTAAAAATTGAACCTCGATATCTCAAAAACTCTTTGTCGAATTATTTTGTTCCCTTGAGATTCAAGATATCGAGGTTCTACTGTATATGAATGCACACAGTAATAAACAGAATGGCTAAATGAAATTTATTAGCATACTTTAAACATAAGTAAGAAAATTTAAAGCTATAATTGATATTTAAAAAAAAAATTTAACTTGTTTGTTTGCATTTTATGGAAATTCAACAAATACTTTTGTATCTGTATTTATCTGAAACTGTGGAATTTGAAACTGAATAAGTAGGGAACATACTGTATTGAATTTTAATTACATCTTTTTTTCTCCTCATCAAATTATAAAATTAATTTTAAAACTCAATTATTTTTATTTCCCTCAGGTGTTGTGATAGTTAGTCACGATGAACGCCTTATACGTGAAACAAACTGTCAACTTTGGATTATAGAAAATCAAGACATAGATGAAATTGATGGAGACTTTGATGATTATCGTAGAGAACTATTGGAATCATTAGGAGAAATAATAAATAATCCAAGTATAGCAGCACAACAAGCTATGAAACAAAAATAGGAAAATAATTAATTTATATTTTGACTGGTTTCCAAAATCTTGTTTTTACAGAAGTAATATATCCACTCATTTCAAAAATTACAATAGTTTGATATTTCTTACCTGTCATTCTTACATGGTATTTTGGATTCAATGTTTTCTGTAAATGATATCAAAAAGGTTATAATTGTTGCTGATATCATGACAGGCAATAAATTATTTTTTGGTATTTATGAAGTTTTTAAAAATAAATTATTTACTAAGATCATGAAGAAAAATAAAAATCTCAATTTGATAAAGAAAGCATCATGGTTTTATATTAATAAAAGATCAAATGCATTTTGAAGATTGTAAATCAAGCTTTTTGTTCTTGAAGCAGTATTACAAGCATATTGATTTAAGCGAAATATTTTAAGCATTAGAAAATTATGTCCAATATGGATTAATTGAAGCCAAATTTTTAGGATATTTTTCTTTGATATAAAATTTTTAATCAAAGCCGTTTACATCATATATAAATATTTTTAATGCATGTAATATGCATTGTTTTCAAAAAATATAAAATTTAATACCAAAGAAAAGTATTACTATATTTGTGAATTTATGAGAGATATACTATAATATAAATGCTGTGATTCAGATATTTCACTTAAATCAATATTTACATATGTAAATGTTTTTAATAAAAAAATAAGATTAAAATAGCAGGACATTGGAATTTACAATATTTTATACTATTTTAATACTATTATAGACAAAAAATACATATGTTTTTATAAAGATATCAATTTATACTTCTAATAATTTGTATTATAGATGGAAAGCTTGTAAATATTTTTCAATAAAAAAAAAAAACTAAAATAATATAATTCTGAAGAACAAAACTTCTGCCTAAAAAGTAATTCATATAATAAATTCATATACAATATATTCTTAATTTAAATAAACAGAATATTATCCTAAAAAATAACAGAAATTTAATAACTATGGGAAAATTATGAAAATTTTATTAATTTCTAATCATATTTAATAATTATTTTTAACACATCTATTAATAGGTTCTTTAAATGCTATTCTTTAGATGAACATAATAATTTAAGATTCAAGAATCAACTTCTAGAGACGACCAAAAAAAAAATTGATTCGAATTGCTATGAAATATTTTAAGATTTTAATTTTATAACACATCTAAAAAGTAATTCATATAATAAATTCATATACAATATATTCTTAATTTAAATAAACAGAATATTATCCTAAAAAATAACAGAAATTTAATAACTATGGGAAAATTATGAAAATTTTATTAATTTCTAATCATATTTAATAATTATTTTTAACACATCTATTAATAGGTTCTTTAAATGCTATTCTTTAGATGAACATAATAATTTAAGATTCAAGAATCAACTTCTAGAGATGACAAAAAAAAAAAAAATTGATTCGAATTGCTATGAAATATTTTAAGATTTTAATTTTATAACACAATATGTAAGAAAAATGATTTAATATTTCTATATAAATCCAACTAATTTAGAAACTTATTGGTATTAATAAAAATAGTAACGTATTAAAATTTGCAATACAATTTGAAATTACTAAAGAAAATAATTATTTTTTAATAGCTTAATAAAATGGACTATTTAACACATTTTTAAACTAAATTGATTTTATTGGTATTAATAAAAATAGCAACGTATTAAAATTTGCAATACAATTTGAAATTACTAAAGAAAAGAATTATTTTTTAATAGCTTAATAAAATGGACTATTTAACACATTTTTAAACTAAATTGATATGACGTTCCAATTCCACATAATTATAGAAATCAAAAATAAGCTTGGAAACACTATCCGGTCTTATCATTGTACATAAGAATCAAATCTATAGTGATTAAAATAACATTTAAATTCAAATCAATATTTAATTTTGATTACGAAATTTCATTTTGTAAATGAAGGTTAATAATTTCTTTGTAGCATAAAATGTGAACCTGTTAAGTGGGATGTGCTTGTCTGTTACAGTTTTGTGTGCACGACATTTAATTCACGTGTTTGATGTATAAATGCATCGCTACCACCTGTTAAGAATGAGTCAATCAGTTTAGTATTTACCTAAATCTTGTTTGGTGAATGTTTTTCTTTTCGTGATATCTGATTATGCTATTCAATAACCAAAATTGGATTTTTATTAACTACCTGGGCCTAATAAACAATTTTATTGGAAGTATTTGTAGAATATATTCAGGTAAGAAGCTTGTATTTAAATTTTTGAAGTTTTATTATACAAATTAAAAGTTAAATCTAATAAAACAAAAAAAAATCGAATTAAATTTTAAAAAAGATATACAGTACCGATAAATCATCATGATTAAAAGTATAGTAATAGATAAAACGTTAAATCTTCAATGTTTTCAGGTTAAGAAGGCCCAAATTTTAAAAAATTTAATAAGTAGTTAAGTACAATTCTGTATACTGGTTTATGCTAAATCCGAATTCTTGCTTATAGAACAAACTCTCTGCCACAGGAAAGAGAAAAAATAAAATAAACGAATTACTCATTGCAAATAGCGGAAAGGAATTTAAAAAAAAGATTTATCTGTTAAAATACAAATAAAAAAAAAAACAACTCTGTTGTTTTAAAAGGATATATATTCATTGCATTTATATAAAATTGAATTTTTTATTATAATTAAAATTATTAAATATGAATTTTGAATAGTATGTTAGAAAATTATAACTTGTATAACAAGTACTTATTTTTCTTTGCCCAGTGCTTTAGAACTTGTATTCGTAGTAGTAGTATTGTTATTGCGGTAATGAGACAGGTGTTATACTAACCTTCGCATACATTTTTCAAATTTAACAATTATATAGTACACTATATAATTTATTTTTATAAAATATTTGTGTTGTGTATTTTTTTTTTATTTTGCGCTTTATCTGCGCGTCAATTGAGCTGTGGCAGAAAGAATAACTTTGAAAGAACCGAAATCAAATTATACTTCCATTTATTTTTCTGTGGCTTTGGCTCTAGCCATGAAGCCCTGTTTAACGCAACGATTGATGTCATCTTAGATGTGGCTTGGGCTCTAGCCATGAAGCCCTGTTTAGCGCAACGATCGATGTCATCTTAGATGTGATGAGCTCAACTTCTTCAGAATAAGCCAGATGGAATAAGCTAACACTACTACTACTATTACTGCTACTACTACTACTTGGGTAATATGGAGATTTTATAAGCTAACATTATCACTAGTGCAAAGGATTATAATTTTAATACCGTGGTTCCCAACGTGGGGGGCACGCCCCAGAAGGGAGCAATTCGAGAATGAGTTAACAGTGAATTTTTTGCATTTCTTATGGTTCTAAAGGCCTCATATACAGTATATAAATATATATTGTGACATAAATTTAAAATCAAAATGTATACGGTGGTCAGTTGGTGACAATGGAGAGGGGAATAGCCCGCTAATAGAAGTGGTGAGAGGAGGTAAAGTTTTAGATAACCTGTATACCTACCTCTCCATTATTACCAACTAACCGTCACGTACTGTACATTCTGATAAATTAAGTATGATGATCTTAGAAAAAAGTGCATGCAGTTATTATTATTGAAGGGTCTTGATACATATCACTTCATATTATTATTATTTTTTAAACAATTTTTTAGTGATTTCTTCCTCGATACTTCAACCTGGGCCGGATTAAGCTAGTGCGGGGCCTGTAGCATATAATTAAGAAAGGGTCCCTATATTAAAAAAAAAACAATAGAACAACAAAAATATATTTGAAAACATTAATAATTAATATTAATTACTATTATATTTGTTTTTCTGAAGATAATTAAGATAAAAATAATGAAGAGTCACACTAAGTCACCCTCTTATGCTCTTTCTTTCACAATTTCGTGACACCAAATGAAAAGGCGCTAAATATGGCATAAATGCATTTGTTTAACGCTCGTACTAGAAGATTACCAAAAAATTATTTACATATTTATTGGCGAGGGGGCCCGTAGCATATGCTACTTTTGCTACTATGTTAATCCGTTAATTACGCTGACTTGAACTATCCTTTCGTTCTATTTTTCTCTTTCATGGATGCCATGTTCTTTGGAAGCTTGATTAGACCAAGTTAATGTCCTTTTTGGGCTTCCTCCACGTGAATAGGAGTTCACTTTTTGAATAATAAAAATTATATGGCATCAGGATTTTAGAGATGCTTAGGCGGGACATGGCCAAGAAAAGGTTGGGAACCACTGTTTTAATAGATGATGATGATAAATATAATTTTTAGAAATCTACATAATTTTTTAAACATTCTTCATTTTATATTTTAGAAAATAAATACATAAAAAAGTATTTCATAAAAAATATTTCTTAAGCCAATTCGAATTTTCATCTATATTGAAAGAGACAATTCGGAGAACATGATAAATTTTTCCTTTTTTAGAATTTTAGATAAAAGATTTGACAAGCTACGTTATGGAGGAACAATCTGATCTGTGTGGATATCTTGCACTTAAATCAACAGGTGGTAAGTACTGAATAGAAAGATGTCAATCTGACTAACGGCTTCCGCTGTATATAAAAAAAGTTATAACTTTGTATCAAATTAGGATTTAGTGTCCTGAAACCGCCCAGAAAATTCTGGTTTGTTCATCATGATTCGAAATGTCAATTATTTTACTATAAAAATGAATTGGAGAGCAAAAGTAAACCACCTTTAGAAGTTATAGACATTCACAGAGCAGCCATTACGCCGCACATGGAAGAAAATAATCACTTCGTCATTTAGTGAGTGCTTTTTTTCATAAATCTTATAGAAGTCTTCGACATGGATTTTGTTTAATGTATTCATATAATGTTTTTAAACAATTTAAATATATATAAATTAAAAATTTGTAGTTCGGGCCAGAAAGAATATCATCTATTCGCCGATGACTACAGATCCATGATGTGGTGGATTTTAGAATTACAAGTAAAATATAATTACTTATTATAGATCTATATTTAAATTTATCATTCACTGATTAAATCAGCAAAGCAAATATTTTTAGAAAAAAAGAGACGAATGGAACAACCGATCCAGTATCATTCCCATTGAAATAAATCCTGAAAGAATCACTGCTCAGAACAGAACAGAATCTTCGCCAGTTAATTTTGAACATTATTTATATCATTATTTTATATTTCTATAGAATTATTAAAATTAAATTTAATTTCAGAATCAAGAAGAATTGCAAGTTGTTATTCAAAATGCAAAGATAGCCGAAAGTAGTACTGAAATGGTTAACTTATTGGATAAATCGTTTTATCAATTTGCATACAGTAAATACGGTGAGTTAATAAACTCATCTTTTTTTTATTATTCTAATGCCATCAAGGAATGCATTTTATCTGAATGAATCCATTTATCTGAATGAATCCTTTAGATAATAGATTATGTAAATCGACAACTTCTATAGTAAGTGATAACGAATGTATTAGTTCTGATGAGAGACAAAGAACAAATTCTGCTCCTGAAGTTCAGATACAAACTGTGCCAAAAGTAATAGATGATACACGTCTGGAGTGTTTCCTTCCACTAGAAGAGTGTGATGGGTTTGTAAGCAACGAGTTAAAATTAATAATTATAAAGTTTTTTAATAACCAAAGTTAGTGATTTTCTTTTTCAGTTCAGTTTCTAGTGATTCAGCTGTTTGTACTAGCGAGTACCATCACAACACAAGAATCCAAGAAATGGAAGCGGAAATCAGGTAGTATATATTTCCGATTTTTTATGTATTTTTAATCGATTGAAATCATATTTTGATAATTATTTCATCAGAATGACAAATAAGATATTAGCTGAAGCGTTAAATCGAGAAGCTGCTTACAAGTCAACGATGGAAAGATTAGAAGATCTAGTAGAAGAACTGGAAGATAAACTGTCTAGTTTGCAAGGTGGAATGGGATTTTGGAAGTAAAACAGCAATTTAGATAGTACTAAATCTTAATTTTTAGCAAATTTTCAAGTGTTTTCGTTTTATTTATTTAAAGATATCTTTCTGGTGATAAGACACTAGTCAATTTTCGAAAGTTAGAAGAGAAATGCCAGATTTTAAAAAATCATAATATATTTCTGAACGACGAAATTCTCAAGTTGATTAGAATGCTGCAACAGGAACAATTTCGTTTCCAAGCAAAAGAACTGTGAGTTAAGATAATCCAACGATCACAAAATTTCCTTAAGTCATAAATAAAAATTATCATCATAATGAAAATTAAATAATTTTTTTTAATTTAGTCAAATTCAAGATATCAAAAAACTAATCGAACAAATGAAACAGGATTATGTCTTTCTTTTTCTTTCTTCTATTCGAACATATCACGGAGATGGACCCGAAATAACAGAAGTCTATCTTTACGGAGGATCAAGGGTTCGAATTCTCTTTAAAATTTTATTTATTCTTAATAATAGCACTAATGACGAAAGCATTAAACTCTGCAAGTAGCTTAATTCTTTTTTTTATTAAAATAAAAAATTTTTATATTAACATCTTTTAGCACAAAACGAGAATATTAACGTTATTAGAAGATGCAAGAAAAGTGAATAAAGATTTACCTACATACGACTGGTAACGAGATAAAAAATTCTTAAGATTATCTTCGAAAAATTCTGTTTAATCAAGTTAAAAATTTATTCATTTTTATATAGTTTAATTAAACCTTGTTATGTGGATTCTATGGGATTCGAGTACAGATTTACAGACGAAAGTTCGGTTCTGCATTATATCTGTTCCTTGCTTTATATCCATTACAGTAAACAACTTCGATCCTACGAGAAACATGTCAATGCTTGGAACAAATATTACAAACAAGACGAAAAATTGTGCATAACGGTAATAAGCGAATCGTAAAAAATGACACGTTTTCGTGATGATAAATATTTATCTTTAATGCAGAAAGAAGTGAAATTTCTGGTTCGAAAAGGCATTCCGGATCATTTAAGGAAAACTATTTGGAGACAGTTATATCGAGATAAAGTGCACGATATCATGAAAGATAAAGGTCCTTATTATTATAAAACTCTTGTGAATACGGTAACAGAATCACAAGTAGGTAGAAAATATAAATATATATTTTTAATTATCCGTTAATTAATTTTAACAATTTTTTATATCTAGATTGTTTTACATCATTATCGACAAATAGAATTGGATTTATTGCGAACCATGCCTAACAACATTCGTTTTTCTACACCGAAATCAGAGGGCGTAATTATTTTTGCTTAAAATTTATGCTTATTAATATTGTATATATCTAAACGTTTCTCGCTTTGGGGTGCAATTCGATGAAGTTTCTTTCTTTTACAACTCAATTTAATTCTGTTATAAAACTTTATAATCTTTTTAATTAATTAGTTTTTATATATTTTTAATGTGATTGACAATAAAAGTGATCGTTAGACTGAATGATATTTATTCATAGGTGAATAAATTGGAGGAAGTATTATTGGCCTTTTGCCTTCATAACCCATATCTAGGATATTGCCAGGGGATGAATTTTTTAGTTGGGATGTGTTTGCTGATATTAGAACCCGAAGATGCCTTTTGGTATTTTTTTTAATATGAAACTGTAAATTATTTTATATAGTGTTCCCGTTTCTAAGCAAGCATTAAAATGAAGAGAAATTAAATTTTACGATTTTTTTCAGGTGTTTAGTTACAATAACCGAAAAGTTCTTCCCTCCGAGCTACTTCGATCAAAGTTTGATAGGTGCTCAAGCCGATCAGGATGTTTTAAAAGATCTAATCAAGGAAAAATTGCCTAATCTGTATCGACATCTGCTGAAGTTAGATATAGATCTGCGTACTATAACACTCAATTGGTTTATGGCCATTTTCTTCGATTGTGTGCCGTTTGAGGTAAAAAAAAAGTATTATTTTATATAAAAATGTTTTTGTTTTTTATGCATTTTTAAATTATAATTAATTATTTTTATTACTTAAAAATATTTCCTAAATACAATATTTACATGTCTATTTAACAACAATCGTATGCACGAGAGAAAATAGATACAAATAAATTATATACAACGATAATCACAATCATACGATCTTGGAAACTGTACACACTAGGATAAAATTGGGGATAAATAAAATCCCACAAGGTTTTTTTAATATAAAAAAAGTTAATAAATTATCAAATAGTCGAGATAAACCTTCGATGCTCATTTGCAGTTTTTCGTATTTCAATAGCGAAGGTAAACTCTATTGCATGGTTAAAACAATACGTGTTTGGCACTCATAAATAAAAAGGGGAGCGAAGGGAGGTAGAGCGTGTTACCTTCTCGGCCTTATTTTCATTTCTACTTTTTTCAGTTGGATCCATTCGTGGCTGTCGATGTCGTACCAAGTCAGTCCGATTTTATATTTACCATTAATGTTGACAAACTGGCAATGATTATACCACCATCCACTGGAATAATATAGGGCGCAGTTGGTGTTACTGGCATCGTTATCTCGATCGGAAGTGCTGAATTCCATGGAATTGTGATATTCTAAAGCGTTGCTGGCATTACCGCTATAAGCACCAATTGCTAGTCTGTAACCGTCGTGTTCACTCATAACCAGAAACATGTTGTATTGGGCGTACTTGTAACGGCCGAACATATCCCACATATCTATACGGAGAGTATAGTTTTCGGTGCTGGTCATCAAGTGGAGCGCTTCGTTTCCGATCCAATATTCGTTTTCGGCATCGCCGAATCCTTCTTTGTACGCATTCCATTTACGATCGAATTGAACTTCTCCATTTTGACGTTTCTGTATGACAGTCCATCGGCCTCCGTCCGTTTTGGTATCACAAAACACTTCTTTTGGATCAGGAAGTCCGGAAATATGGATCAAGTTTACTTTGCTCTCTTTGGAATCGATTGAGGCACAATCTGCATTTTAAAAAAATAATCGTAATTAATAAACTGTTTTTAAAAATAACATAAAAGTTATAATTACATAAATGGAATAAAAACTCTAACACTCACCTCTTGGTAGTCTGCGAACGAATTTTTTCAGCTGCATCTCCAAATTTTCTTCTCTCTGTTCGACAGATGGCAAAAGAGAATTAACCTTTTCCACTTCTTCAGTCAACGCTTTCTGCTGATCTTTCCATTGATTTGTAGCATCTGTGTCTACTTTCAGGCGAAGTTCTGCATAAACTCGATCGATTCTTCCTTCCAACGTCTTAACTCGATTTTGTAAGAGTTCTGACTTGAAAGTTTTGCACGACTGTAAAGTGTGATTCAGCAATTCCGTCTGAAGCAAAGTTAATTCGATATGATTTCTTTGACTTTGTAATTGATTCAAAGAAACGTCCTTTTTCAACATTTTTAGCATATCTCGATGGTTAGATTGTTCCTGACGAATCACTTGAAAAGAAGACTGGATCTGGGCTACGTTGAATTCTAATTTAGAAACTTCTTTCTGCAATTCTCCGATGTTGTTTCCGTATTCTCCTTCGATGGTTTCTAAAGCTTCGAACAGTTGCATGGTTGACGAGTGCAATTTATCTACACCTCCCGCAGTTTCTGTCATGTTGATGATAGCAGCGCTGTTTTTACCGGTTGTATCTTCCATTTTATTCACACTTTCTAAAACTTCTCCCACTTGACGTCTAAGAATGCTCTGTTCTGTCTGCAGAGATCTCGATTGACTCTTCAGATGATCGGAATTTTTCTTCAACTGCTCGACGGTGAAATTCAAATTCTTATAATTGACTTTCAGGGAACTTATTTCCTTTTCGTTGGCAATTTGACTTCTTTCCAGGTTTCTCAAAATGTCCTTCATCTTCGACATTTCTGCCTTTATATGTCTGTGATGTCTGTGTCGATGCATACTTTCTTCTACAATAAATAAAAAATAATAATATATATTAACTTATCTATAATATATTTTTATAAATTATCGTCATAAAAAATTTTTATGTATGGACATGAAACTTACCATGTATATATTCTGCTTCTCCTTCCATTTTATCAAATTCGATCTCGTTATTCTGCAAGGAAAAAAAAAAAGATAAAAATTATTCTCGAATAATCAAACATATTATTATCGTGTTTGGAATTTTCTAATAGGATAAGTAGACAACTTACCTTTTTGTCCAGCACCTTTTGCCTCATTGAATCCAGGTCCCCCACCTGAAAAACAACAGATGGCCAACGTAAAAATCGGGACAATCGAATGTCTAGTTGATGTATATACAAAATATCTTAAGGCATTTCAAGGTGAACCGAAGCGCATTTGCTCGACTTTAATAAAAAAAAATTTTTTTTGACGATTCATTTGCTCCGACATTAAAATTTATTTTATCCGATTTAAATGTTTGTATCAATCAATGAATGAAGCGGGGTGTGTCTAGTTCTTGTCGATACACGATTCGATCGTTAATATAAACTTCAACGGAATCATTTTTTTATTTTTTGATTGTTAACTTTGATAGCCCGACACCGAACACGATGCTATGCGGTAGCATTTAATCGAATTTCGAAAGCATTAAAGTCATTATCGAAAGAGAGAGTTTTTGTCTCCCTCTTCTATCTTAAGTAATCTTTGGCACATTTTCTTAGCAGGGAGTCTGCTGTAGAGACAATCAGACCGATAGAGACTTGTGCCAAGTTTAGTTGCACGAAAGCAAGTAACAGTTGAGGCCAAGCCCCAGGGCTAAATTCCGTTCTGCACCTGTCGTTTTTACAGTAGCTGTTTTCGATCGACAGTATACGTTAGAAAAAAAGGGAGGAATTTCTAGGGTCGCATAAAATATATAGTAACTAAGAAAATAGATATTTATGAGGCGCGTTTCTAAAAGTCGAAATGATAAGTTAGGTGTTTTTTTCTTACCTGTTGATCCAATCGCTGGTTGTTGAGAGCCAATCTCTGCATTATTTCTCTCAGTTCGGCAGCATCTTGTTTAAGTTGGATTAAGCCAGCATTTTCTCTTTCCTGTGAAGCCACCATTTGATCGTAATCTCTCCTCAGAGCTCTAAAGTCCGATTTCAGTAATTCTAAATTGGAATCAAACTTCTGAAGTTGGTTCAAGCCGCTAGAAACGTTAAGAACAGCAGCCACTTCTCTGATTTCGGATCTCAACTCGTCGACTTTTCTCTGTAACCATTTAGTGGTGATCTGGGTAGTCCTCAACTGTCCGAAAACTGCGTTACTCTCTTCCTGTCTAGCCTGAAGAGTCGATACTTCTTGTCTGAGATGTTGTAATTGGTTTCTCAGAGTGGCAGTTTCAGTTCTGATATCAGTCACATCGGTACTTCCTCTAGTGATCGGCGATTTGACAATTTCACTTAGACTGTGTTTCAATTCCTTCAGTTGAAGTTCCAAATTCTCTAAACCGTCGTTGGGTGATTTGGCACTTAATAATTTTTCCAATTGCCTGATAGTCTCCTGGTCTTCCTGGTGTTCTTTTTGGAGTATACTTAATTGGTTCTGTAAGTCGCTGACTAAATGTGCCAGTTGCCTGGTATTACTGTTACTGTCTGCCGAAATAACCATCCAAAGAGCTAAGCTCGCTGCTACATGTAACCACCTCAACATCCTTTCACGCTCGTATAACATACTAACTGGTCCGGTCAGTCGGCCTCGTTCCTTATATAGCGGAAAGGAGATGGTCGACAGCTGCCTGATGATGCCCCAGCTGGAGGCACGTGGCTAGCAGATGCTCCTGCTTTCCCTGCGCGTGCCTGGCTGCCGATCTGGATTGGAACTCCTCCCCTTTCTTAGCAGTTTCCGAACTAGTCTAAAGAATAGAAATTAACTGTTGTCAAAAGTACTATGCAGCCCAAATGCAGGTCCTTATCTAAAGTATTTTTTCGTTTACGTCACATTCTACAACAACCAGCAAAAAATATCACATTTCCATAAACGAATAATTAAATATTAATTATTATTTACACTACATTAAATGCGTTAACGCTGTCGAAAAATTCAGTGGCGACCGTTTAAAATTAAAAGATATTAATAGGTTTAATTGGAAATATATATATAATAATTATATAATTATTTTAAACAACTTCCTTTATTCCAAGGATGCAGATATTTATAGTTAAACCACAGTATTTGTCAAGGGCTGCTGGTACCCTTAGCTTCGTTCAACCAAGGTCAATCGCTCTTAGCGGCAGGTGTGCGCCAATACTACATTCAGCGACAGCCTGCCTCTGAAGTCACTTTTTTCCTATCGGAGGCACGCGACAGTTGAGCTCTTCGACCAGATAAAGCATCTTAAAAGCGGATCTGTTTAAAAACATGCATGAAATTTGCATTATTGCAAGATGATGCGCATATTTCACGTGGAACAACGGCCCAACCCCTAGAATAAATCACAGGCTACTTTCAATTTATATTGTTGTAGCTGACGCTAGAATTTTTAATGATCGGAGCGGCTTTTGACGTGCCTTTGCTTTACATCAGAATTTTTTTCTTCTTTCTTTTCTCTAAAGCAGAATTAAAATCTAAATAAAGCGTTTAATAGTTAAGAAATAAATTAAAAATTGAAGTGGCTTAGGGAATCCCATACAATTAGGTAGACAAGAATTTTTAATCTTAAGAGATGTGTTTCGCCTCCCCTGTTTTTCATTAATGTTATCGGTATATAAAAATACCAGTCAGGTCAGTTTTTCGAACGATCCAATTTTCATTCATATGTAGTTGATACTCGTTAAGGAGTGTCGCTTAATTTATATAAATTAGAAAAGAACGTTAAAAAGTTACGAGATAAAAAAAAGGGAAAAATATGTAAAAATATCTTTAATGATGTTCGGATTTTTAGTGGGGTTTTAACGTCGTTTAGGAGCTAAACTAGAAAGTGATTTTTAGCGTTTTGCCTGGAAAACCGGTAGAAATATCGTTACCGTTAGCGTCGAAATTTTCAAATCGGATCAGGATGTAAATGCCATCGGTCTTAAAGCTGAAACCGATACTTTGATTGGGCCCGATGCGTTGCCGCAGATGGCAACGCAGTCCAAGTTTAAAAATGTTTTACAATGCAGTTTGGAACGGTTGTCGAGGGGGCGACTTAACAATGAGGCGCGTGTCCCAGTCACGTGGCTATTATGACGTCACAGCCAGCTGGAGTTAGAGCAGAGAACAAATTGTAATCTTGAGGAGGGGTGTTGAGGCAGCTGCCGTCCAGGTGGTGTGGCTGCTTTTGTCTGGTTTTTGTGGCTCCGGTTCGTTCGCCTTATCTGAAGAAATAACAAGAGGGTGAAGTAAAAAAACTAGACAGGGAAATACGATTGTTTTTGGCGTGCGTAGATACAAAGTTATAGAAAGAAACGTTGCGTATTCCGTTGCACGCTAGAAACCAATAATATGTTTACAAAATTTTTTTTTTCTTTTAATTGAACATATATTTTTTCGTATAACTATTGTTTTCTTTTCCTTTCGATCCATCCGGTCTCCAAATATTAAAATGCAAATGATTTATCTTCATTCTTCGGTATTTGAACTTGCTACATTGTTTCTGTTTTTCCGAACAGATTACTCTACCGTACTTCAACTTTTTCTCTCTCTCTCTCTCTCTTCCTCTTTACTATAGGTTATTGGTCGTCGTACCAAACTGAAGGGTTCAAAAATGCAAACTACACTCGAAAGTTTTCGTTAAGAAAAATCTATAAATATTATTTCTCGATAAAAATGTCGCGTCAGCTAAAAAATATTTCTTACGGATACTTTCTGAGGATTTACATTTAGAAAATCGATAAATTACGTTCGCCAAAACGGCAAAGTTTTCCCTCTTCAAACAAACGAAATAATCAATGTCACGTATATATATTACTATATTAAAATGATTTAAATTTATAATTAAATGTATCTCTCAGTTTTGCTTTTACTGAAGACCTTGAAAACAATTCTTGATATCCTTGAATGCTAGATAATATAAATTAGGCAGACTTTAAAAGTATCTATTGTGTAATTTTAAGAGTGGAGACGTGATAGTTTCGATTAATTAAAATAATTTCGAATGAATATTAATATTTTACAAGATTCTGGTTTCCATTAACGCGAGTTATTTACGGTTGACGAAGGTTGTGTTATTGGCAGAATGTTGATTTTTTTTTCTCTAATAACTCAGCAGTTACGCTTTATTAAAAGAACTCTACATGACCACTCGTGTTCGGTGCAAACAAATAAGAAGACTCTTTGGAAACTATCAACTGGCAAGCACATATATTAAATTTAACAAGGCCGTACAACGATTTCTTTGTAAAGGAAAATCTCTCTCGGATACTTGAATAGCTAGGAACATGCGTTGTCTATGCGGTATAGTGTATCGTCTGCGTTCTCTATCAAAGGATAATATGATCGTTGGGGGATCTGGTAGACACGTGGCAACTAGGACAATGCCAGATGGTCGCTCCACCTGCCCCCTTATGGGGAATATAAAGAGACCAGGTGGTTCGTGCTCTATCTACAGTAAATACCAGCTTTCAACTTCCTACTAGCTTTGCCATCCCTTCTGACCAATTGAGTGGTTTGTTTGTTAACTGATGAAATTTTTAATAAAATCAAGATATGTGTCCGATACCTTTCCAGTCCTTCATATTAGAAAGCAAATCGATTAAATGCACGGTGAAGTAAACATTCGCTTTTCTGACGTCGTAAAAATTATTTTTGGCTTCGTTAAGTCGTTTCGCAACTTTTGACGATTTACAGTTTGACTTTTTAAGCACGAAATCCAAAATATCAACATCAAGGTGTGTTTCTAGGATAAACAGGAAACGAACGAGTGTAAAATAACATCTGCCTTTACACGCCAAACTGGTAGGTTATCTTCAGAGGCAGATGTCTTTGCCAAATTCGTCTGTAACCCTTGCTATAAGGTAAAATTCCGACAGTATAAGCTGTATGTTGCAAGTTCGCTTCGCTTCTGAACAGAGATGACACCTGCCATCCCTTACGGGTATGGATAGATGCTATCTGCACGGTTGGATACTACTATGCGGAATACGTATATGTACTGTAAATAAAACCGTACGTGTTAATTTTATTTCGCTCCATTGTCGGTTGTTAAGCGCTACTGTGCTCCTGTCAATTAAATGTCCACTGAACTAGACTAAATCGAGAAGTGTTCAGATTTGTCTGCAGCTGTTCTGATGCATTTTTTGATCTGTTGATTATCAACTGCGTGTGCATTATATATTCATATAAGTAAATTTAAGCAGTTTATTTAGAGGTGCGTTTAAAGTATTTTATAATAATTTTATGCAACAAATAATAGTTTAAATTTCATATTAATTTTTTACATTAGAGAGACAGTTACATATTTTTCCTGTCAGCAGAAATCTTAAAAATCATTTACTGTTTTATAGATTTTTTTCTTAAGCATGAGTTACTAGACGAAAGCGGAAAAAATCATTTCTTCTAAAAATAAGTACTTCTACTTCTACTGTATTAATCATTCTACATTCATCAATTTGTTTATTGATATTCCTAACACCATTAAAATAATAGCTTATAAACGTGTCATGAATAAAAATTCACTTAAGTTTCACGCCTAAAAAAATGCATTTTGTAATTTCATTTTTGTAGAAGCGACAGTTTAAGTCATTTAGCATCCATTTCCCCCCTAAGATATGGGAAATACATTAATAAAACTTCTTGGAACTCTTAATAATCGAGTTTTCTTAAATAAATAATTACGTTAGCAAATAATAATAATATTAAACAAATATTTTTTTTTACGAACTACATTGATATAATAAACAAAAAATTGCCAAACAAAGAATTCAATTTAAGTCAGTATTTATCACATAAAAATAACCGAAAAAGAATTTAAAAGAAAAATATTAAATAATAATAAACTGAAGTTATATTCCTGCAGGGGATCAGAAACGAAATTCCAAAGCAGAATCTATCATCAAAATAATAAAAAATAACTATAGGTATTGGTTAAGATAAAACCATTATTCAAATGAACGTTTTTTTTTTTTATTATTACCTTGCCTTATTTTTCACGGTAATAACTTGGCGAAACTTTGAAGTAGACTCTTATAGAAAGCTTAGAAGTTTTTATATTTATCACTGTTAACAAATTACTCGTCTGGGTAGGTAACACATATTTTAACGTTCTATCGTTATTCGTACATTTAATAAGTTAGGTCAAGTTACTCAAAGTTTATATTTATCTTTAATATAATTCTTGCCGACGTTCATATAATAAAACTAAAAATTTATACGTATTATATACAGTATACATTATATATATATATATATTTTATAACCTATTTTATTCCGAAAATTCCATGGTTTCGATTTTTATTCCATTATTCTCTGTGGTCCAGTTGTTTCTCGAGTATCATTTTTCAAGTTCGTTTAAAATATGGCTAGAATTTATTTTGGAAGCAGATGGTTATATATCAGTTATTCTCAGGTTTTGGTCCTTGAACTGTTTCTACTGTTCTGCAGAATATTTATGAATTGTCTCAGAAAGAAAAGAAAAAAATATAAAATAAAAATAAGTGGAGAAGAAGAACATAAGTTATTTATTTTTTTATATCCGTGACGAATGTTAAAATTTTTGACATCATGAATGATTTTAAAATTATTTGTAAATTTGTTATTCGTATTCCAGTTATAAATTTTTTTATTTAGATATATAAATTTCGATGAAGTTTCGAAACTGTTTCCAAGCATTTTTTGATTTGAATAATATTAAAATAACTGCCATAAACTCACCCACACTTATCAATTTTTTGCAATTTAATACTTTATTTTTATAAATTTTTTAATATAATTGTACACTAAATTTTTGTTGTTAATAGATATAATTAAAAAAAAATTATAAAATGCGTCTGTAAATGCACAAGCCATTAAGTTTTAGAGTAGTCATGCAGTTTTTAAATTTCTTTTAAAAATAAAGCATTTATGTTTCATTTTATCGAACAGTTCTTTTTGTTTTTTAAAGAATTAATATAATTAAATGGCAAGATTCATAAGATAGTTTTTACGTAGATTTATGAATTAAAAAATAAATAAATAATTTAGCAGAAAGGAAAACATAATCATTTTATTTTTCTCTTAGAGTTACAATAATAAAAAGTGCAAGACGAAGAGGAAAAAAAAAAAAATAATAAATTTAACTATTCAGTTATAAACTAAAATAATTAATTAGTGGCTCAGATAATATTTTAAACTGTGAAAAAAAAGTAATAGCATTCTGTGCTAAATTTGTTTACTAACAGACAGTTATTAATAAAAATAAAAAGAGTATGATATATATTTTAGTTTGTCTTCATCTTACAATGATGCTTATAAATTATGATTTTTTTTGTATGATTAAATGAGTGCCTGTAATGTGTCATTTTTGCTTCTCTTCATATTAAGGAAGAAGATTGTGACATCTTTAATATATACATTTTTATATTTTTCTTAGTTTCTATCCGAGCACGTCAGAAACAACCGAATTTGAAAATTCTCTCTAGATTTACATAATATCATTAGAATATCCACTTTACTATTCGTCTCTTTCCTTAACACGTCGCAGAAAAATACCGAAGATGGAAAACTCTAAAGGGAATTTTAACTCTTAATGATTAATTTGCTTAGTTATACTAATGAAGTCGCTAGGGATGTAGGACATAATCAAAATCCATTTATGAGATGACAGCTTACTAAAAATTCGAATTTAAACATCTCGTTAGTGATGTATAATGCATTTAAAGATGATCATCCAATAAGTTTATTCCGGAAATATCTCCGGAATTAAGTTATATTCAGTTTTAACAGAAAGGTGTTTATAAGATCGTAACTGTAGGGTTTTTTTTTAAACTAGCCTACGATTAAATGATGTAATTAATATCGATGACAATAAACATGGATATATAAAGAGAATCATTAATATCATTCTCCACTACTATTTTGTAGAGGGCCATTTATAGGTGTCCACTTATACAGCAATTTCCGGTAGACTTCACGCCTGATATGCGCCAGCCTAAGATTAGGGTTAAGTGGTTGTACTTGCCATCTGGAAGTGGGCCTCATTTTGCTCTATATTATCCAGCTGGTCAACTTTTGTGTGTGGAGGATACGCTGACGAGAGCAAGGGTCATTAGGTACAAAGATTGCCTGTAACTATCCCGTTTTGGTAAGATATTCATCGATATTCCGTTTTTTATGAAGAATATTACACAAATTTATTCATTTTCCACGATTTTTTTATATGATAAACAGCAGAAAAGATAATTATAATTACCTCATTTACACATAATTAAGCGTCTAAAGATCTCTCCTTGGAGCCGGATCTAAAATGGCCATCTGGATCTAAGTCGCAGCGGCCATTAAAATCTCGAAGAAAGAACAATAATAGACAGTACGTAACCTTAAAAGACCCCTATCAATTTGCTACTAGTTTTATAGTTCTTTTTATAATGCAAGAGAAATCATTAAAGGAGAGGTTTAAAAAAAAAAATGTTTGCCAGACTAAAAATCAAGCTATTATTTTACTTACCACTCTGCATTTTTCTTTAGTTTTATTTCTTAACTAACAATAGTAATCAGTCAAATATGCCATTATTTTACGTATATTTATTTTTTTAGGCACACAAGTATTAATCCCAAATCTTTTAACTATATGTGTATATATATAATTCATGTAGATATAATTTGATTCTAATGCATAAATTCATATAAACATTTTAAAAATTTAATAAAAAGTTTTGAGTCAGGAAAAAATACTGAATACAATTGGCAGAATGATTAATGGAGGTTTTTACTTAGAAAAATACAATTTTTCAGAAAAAAGTTTAAAAAACTTTCCTATAAATCCATTTTACTCGTTTCCATTTAATCAATCATTTCTTATAGATCTTTTTTTATTCTTTTTACTTTTTGGCAGTTCGGTTTACGTTCGTATATATAATGAGTACCTCCAAAATTTGTATAAATTGCATGAGATATAAATATAAAGCCTTTCTTAAAAGTCATCATAAATTATTTATGGATAGAAAAAATAAAATAAAATTCGGTGTAATTTTGCCGCATTACAAAAATATTTGCATAAATATTTCATTCGTTTTCGTACAGTTAAACATACGAATAAATGAAAATTAATATATAATAAAGTAATTTTCGTTTATTCGACGATTTACATGTTCAAAATTAAAATTAAGATGGTTAATCATACTAACAAATGAATCATTTATTTATGACAACATTTGCGGTTGAATTCGTTTAATTAAACATTTTCGAGACATCCACCAAGTTTTAATTGTTTCGGGTTCCGACTGAAGATAACGATTTTCTCCTTTACTACAACGTAAATAATCCATTTTCAAACAGTTAACTCTTTTAATTAGTGCTGCCGGAAAATTTGCATAATTTAGCATAATTAGTTTTACCACCTATGGCGATAACGACCGCTTTCGTTCATTAATTTTCCGATTACGTATTAGAAAATTATACAACTATTAACAAAAGATAGAAAATGGAGAGAAATATAACTGTTCACTTTAATCGAATCATTAATCAGAATTGACGTCGAATAAAAATAATATTTCTTTTTTTGAAATTTTTAAAATTGGATTCTTGCAGACTTTATTACGAATTTGGGATTGTTTTCTGTTGGAAGGGCCCAAAGTGCTGTTTCGTTTCACATTATCCATACTCAAGATGCAAGAAGAAGCCATCCTTAGGAAGCACGATACAGTTTCGGTGATGCGGCAGTTAAAAGCATCTGCCAAGTACTGTTATAACGTCGAGGATCTGATGAAGGTGAGCGGTTGTTTTTATAATAAATCCTACATAATTAATCAATATTGCACAATTTTTATTAGGAAAAAAATCATTTTTCTCGATGTTAAAGGTAGTAATTACTCAGACGACCCTGAGATTGTATCGCATATAATTATATCCGGTGTTAATAGTTGTCATCGCGTGATGCTTTCTGAAAGCAATTTTGATTTTACATTGATCACATAGCACATTCTACACGTTTAAAACGAAAACTGACAATATTATAATTATTATTTTTTATATAAATTAAGTAAAATATTAAAAAAATGCTTTATGGAATGCTACACTTTCATCAATCACTGCAACAATCATAATTTCGAAAATCAATCGCTTGATGCCATCTAGCGAGTATGTTTTGAAATTTTCGATGCTATATTAGTTTTCGATTAAATTATCTGCAATAAAAAGTAACTGTCTAATAAAGTTTAATGTTTAATACAGGTTTTACGTACGAATATGTTTACGTATTCATTACCGACACAAATATAAATATTGATCTACGTTGAAAGACGATATTTTTTCGTGAATGTCAAAAGGCAATGAATGAATGGATGGATCATCCATAAAATCTCAAGGACAGATCTTCCATCATGTGGAATGCATTTTAATGGTAACCTTGGAGAAAAGATAATATCTAAATAAAGTTTTATTGTGTTAATACATCGAGGTTAATAAACGAAAAGAGTTTTCATTGATAAAAATCGATTTTTGCATAAAAATCGAACTGTAATATCTGGTTGAGTCATTTAAATGCGCGTAAAAAATTTGTAGCAAGAAAAGCATCTATCTCATTAAATACAGAGATAAGCATATAAGGTACTCATTAACCATTATTGTTATTTTTTATTATAAATTAGATAATTCACTGCGATTGAACCGAACTATATTGCAGAAAAATTAGGTTAAATATGGAAAAATATATAATTTAAAACATAACGAAATATTATAACCATATTCTAATACTAAATATTAAATTATTGCATAATTTAATTAATTAAATGCGAATTAAACATCATATAGCATATTGAATTTTATAAAAAAATGATTTATCTATCTGTCTATATGTCGCAAAATATCTGGAGAACCAAAACATCACAGGAGTATCCTTCTTAACCAAGCTACACGTCTATTAATTTTGAGTTAATACGTGATCTGGTTGCAAGATATTTGCCATTAGAAAATTTATAAAAGTTGCTAGCTTTGAAAATAATTTGCATTATCGCACATGAGCGATACTGTACATAAATATAACAGTTAATATTCAATATTTCAAGTAATGAAACATTAATCTTAAAATTTAAATAATATTTTATTTATTAATAATTATTAGGTGATTAGAATTTCTAATTAGGTTGGAATTAATTATCCTTTAAGTCGAATAAAAAATTAAATTAATATTATACTATTTGCAATTTATAAAATTTAGTAAAATAAGGATGAGATGATCAAGCAGTTCCGAGGAAAGTATCGGTAGTATGGCATCAAATATACCGTTAATTAATAGAAAAATATCTTTTTGATAGAATTTCACAAAATTCTATCAAAAAGATGAAAAGTTACGATGATGGAAGCTCAGAAGTTTAAACGTCCGCCATAAAAAAAAAAAAAAAATGAATATGCAGGATTAATTGGTGAGACATCGCTAATTTGCATGATATTCTCGTTAAATTCCGTTAAAAATTCATTAAATAATTCAAGAATTATAGTAGTTTAAATATTAAAAGAGTTATAGTAGCAGTTTGAATTCTTCCATTTTTAAATAGTTGAAACAACGGGATTAAAAAAAAAACCGCTTCCAAACCGTCCTTAACGGCAGATTATTTCAATAGAATTTTTATAAATTCTATCAATTAGCTCGAAGATTATTAAATGGGATGCATAAACAACGAACAAACAGCACAGCGATGTTAAAACCCTACTTTCTTTGGGAAATTTAAATATTTGGTAAGGTCTGTATATACTGTATATATATAATTATTATATTTATAATAATTATCAGCTATTAAATGAATCGCTGTTTATTAGAATAAATAGCGCTTCCAATAAACGACATAATAAATTTGAGAAAGCGCATACATCGTTGCATAGTTAACACGCTATTTTTAAGAATAATTATGTAATTAACTATACAATGACGAAACTTTATTGTTTCTAAATAGCAATGCAACAGAAAATGTGCTATAATGAACAAATTTTCACTAATTAAGATAATTATTTAATAACAAGAAAAAATATTTTGCAACAATTAAAAAAATCGAGAAAAACCTTGAGTTTCTTTGTAATGATTAAATATTATATATTTAAAACATAATATTCCTAAAAAATTATACATAATTTTCGATTAATGCAGTTTTTTCCTAATTAGTAGCATGTTTCAAAACAACTTTAACGATTTATGAGTACAATTTAATTAGTGAAAATAATCTATGCGCACTTACAATTCTTAAATAAAAATGAGTGACATTAAAGCAAATTGTAGGTCTACTGTATCATTTTTCCATAATTTTTCATATTAGAAAAATCGGGTTTAAGAGCAAATTTAACATCTAGTATAATTAAGCTTAAATGTTACTTAGAAACGATAATAATAATTATCATTAATCATTTGACCGTCAATTTTGTTAGATTTACTTGCCAGAAGGTGATTTATAAACTTGATTCTCTACATAGTTTTTTAGAAAGTATAGGTCTGTTAATAATCAAAGTATGAATTATTTCCAGGTGGCTTTCGAAGATTTTCATCCGTTTCCAAGAAGATCTGATCTTGCATCCAAACAAACTTATTACGTAAAAATGTTGAGAGATGTTACAAAAAATAGGGAGAGAAGAAGAAAATCCTTTGCTGACATGGTAAAAAATAATCGTATAAAATAACTGCAAGTTAATATATTAAATATTTTTATTTAAATTTTCCAATTGAAAAATCAAAATCAATCGTTTAAAAATTTTTCTCAACCGTAAAACATTATGTAACTAAGAAAGATAAACTTTCGTGAGAAATTTTTTATTTGAATTGATATCACATCCAAAAATTGGAGAAAAAATATGACAGAAAGATGTTTATGCTGCCAATACAGTGTAAACATTTTTAGTACTGGCTAACCTATTTTTGGCATAGTAAGGTGTCAATGCAGTGATTTTTGAGAAATCAAAAATGCTGACGAGTTTTTCGAAATCATTATCATCACAAAAACTTTTTCAATTTATTCTTTTAATATTAAATAATTTATTGTAATAATTGAATGAAATACGTATGATTTGAAAGTTATTTTTATTAAAATAATCAAGTATTGAAGCAATTTAACAGAGCAGAAATAAAAACGTAAAAAAATATATTGATTATATATTTGCGGTAACTGCGGACGTAATTAGACAGTCTTATGACAACAGCTAAGTTTTATATTTATGTAAATATTGATTTTTACATATACAATAACGACTTCTGCTGTTTGATTGCTACTAGAACATTCCACATGACATCACTCTAAAAATTTATAGACTACTATATATGCAGCTGCTTATTGGAGGATCTTCATAATTTATTGGCAATAAATTCAGCGAAGGAAATGAATAAATTTATAATAAATCGAATATTGATTAAATCGTTATTTAAATTTCAAAATTATTTTCTAACATGTAATGAAAAAACGATAATAAATAATTTAAAAATTAAAAAAATAACTGAAGACAAAAATAATGATTGTGTAATGTTTTGAAATTTTTTCCCTTTGTCGAAAAATATGCTAAAAGGAAATCGTTTGATCACCATGCGAAACAAATTGCATTTAATGTTCGATGCAAACAGAAGAAGCATCATTGCCTACTGCTTGTAACAGTTGTTGAATACCATGAATAAGTCTATTGACAATTGTATACAATTTGTATCCTATTTATCGTTAGGAATAATGTCAATCATTCGGGACATCTAACTTTTTGAAACACACTATACAGTACTATGTTAGAAAATATTTGATTAAAATGCCATCAAAGTTTCCGATATTATAATGTTTGCATGTATTTAATTATAGTATCTTAATATAATATCAGATCATCCCAAAAGTTGTTTTTTATACTGTACTTGTTCAAATTGTCTCAGCTTGTCTAACAAGTAAATATGAATGAAGCTTTCGCAACATTGGAAGAGTGTTTATTATTAATTCAAATGGAGAAGATATGGTTTTAAATTAAATTAACAAGTGATAAAAGAAAGAGTATCTTTTATATTTTTTCAAAAAATTTAATGCTAAAAAGGACATTACTTTTGGGATGACATGATATAATACTATTAGGTGACAATTGAAACCAATAAATATCAATAGTTAGTTTAAGACCATAATGATCATAATTCTAAATTAAATATTTTAGTGATAAACATGTGAAGCAGCACCGGATCTAGATATTTTGTTACCTGAAACAAGAATAGAAAATAGCGCCCTTTCTCTTCACTCGCACATATTAATACTGTACATAAACATAGGCCTATGTAATACTTTGGAACCTGATTGTAATACACCATAATCACTGAGAAACATACAAAAAACTTTGGTTGGTTGGGAGATAGTAAACCTAAACTGGGATTTTATACAGGTTTCAGTGTAAATAAAATGGTATTTATGTTAAAAACAATAATAATAAATAAAGCATATTTGCGATTATGATATTCTGATTGCGATATGCCAATGCGTGGAAAACGTAAGGGAAACAAATATTTTGTTCAGACAACTGTCATTCAATCATGTAAATAATAATTTAATTGCCATTGTTTTTTCCTCTCTCTCCCTTCATAAGTATTATCCGTTAGAAAAATACACCGTGTATTTTTCTATAGCACCGGCTCTATAGCACGAAATATTGCAAAGATAAATATAATTAAGCTTGTGTGTGTAATTGCATCTGTATTTTGGCGCCCTCTCGCAATTTTCGGATAATCATCGCCGATTTAGGGTGAGGCGATGATGTGAAATTTAGAAGCTGTTTTCATGAATCAAAATCCTATTATACGTAGGATATGCTAACATAATTATTCTAAGTATATTCTGAACCTGTTAACACGCGGTAATCGGGGTCCATGGTTACTAAACTGCGGATTAAGTGAACCGCGAGTTACAATATTAATATAAATTGAGCCATAATATAAGTTCCAATATTGATACGAATTTTCTGTGTGATTTCACTTTGTCATGAAAGAAAAATCTTTATAACTCTTAAAATTTGACCAATACAAACTGGTTGATCACTGATCACGAGATTTAATGACGAAGATGTCTAGGAATGATATCGCAAGCGATTGCTTATCAAGGTAGCCATAGTAAAACCGCGTGTTAACGGGGTCCGACTGTATATGCACGATAGAATTCTGATTCATGAAAGGTGTTTTCTCTATATTCGAATCTTCAGATTTTTATTACAGTTATACCCCGAGTTATGGCATTTCGAATTATAGGATTGGATTTACTTACATTTTGAATTGCTACCATTCCCCAATGTTTCAGGTTTTATTTTGGAGTTATGGCTCTTCAGCAGCATATTTTTGAAAACAGAATGATTACTTTATTCAAAATAAGGTTACAGTATTTATTTTAGTTTTAAATGCTTCATTTATGTTACTTATGCATATATATGGTAATTGCAGTGCATTATATGTATTGACAAATGAAAAAAGACCGTGCTTTGATTTATGGACATTTTCGAGTTATAAAACCTAAGCTGACATAACTCCGGAGTATACCTGTATTGTTTTCAGAAAGATAAGATTATTTGAGCAACTTTTTAAATTTGAAACTATCACATTTCTTTTCTGTCTTGTACAATGCGAGATGATGTTTATTTAATAAATTTGTATGCTGAACGAAAAAAAAAAAAACAAGATTATCTATACTGGTTCCTTTCTGTCTAAAGCAGGGGTTTTTAATCGGGAGTATTCATACCCATTAGGGTATGGGAACCAAATGCTGGGAGTATGGAACTCGATCTCTAGGTACTGGTATTTATTTTAATGTATTAATTTATATTTGGGTAGTATGTGGATATTTAAATTTAATACGTGTGTATTTACTGCAGAAGGTAGTTTGGGACCATATTGGACAATCCATTGGGGTCAGGAGTCATCAAAAGGTTAAGAATCCCTGGTCTAAAGCGTAACAGAAAAATTATTAGTGAATATAATAATAGTAGTATCAGATTAGAAGAATCATTAAAAACTAATTAATGTAATGGTTTTTTCATCTGATTCTCTTACATTATTGATCAAAACTAGTATACAGTATGTTGTTGTTACAACTATTTATAATGATTATCCAGTTTGAGAGTAACACAACTGAAAGGAGAAATTTGTCGTCCATTATTTTTGATTGTTCAAACAGAAATAAATATTAAACATTCATTATGTAAACTTTTGCATAGTTACAGTTTATGCAGTGCTTAAGAGATATTAGCTAAGGTGGAGTGGGGTAAGTGCACAGGGGTTTTTACAAAGTTGGAATTTAAATGAAGGTATTTCAATCTATCGTATAGATATTTGGCACGGTCGTTAACAATGGCATTCCACAGCTAATACGTTTAAATCATTTTTGAAAATTTTATACTTGCGACAAAATCTTACAAAATTTCAGCGATCACGCACTTAACCCGAAACGGGGTAAGAGTGTACGTGCAAGTTAAAAAAGTTTTGATGTTTATTTACGCACTCTAATTGGCACGAACAGAATCAGGAACAAATTTGTTATAAAATGCTTTTTACTGCATTATGATAGGGTGTTTCGTTTTAGAGTTATTCTTTGTTAAAGAAAAAAGGATTGAACTCTTGAAATTTCAGAAACGAAAGGATTTTAACTGATCGTATAAATATTTGGCAGGATCGTTAACAATCGCATTGAGCACCTACTACCGTTTAAATCATTTCTGAAAAATTTAAATTTGCGACAAAATCGTTCAAAATGTCAGCTATTCGCACTTAACCCGAAACGAGGTAAGAGCGTACCTGCAAGTTAAAAACATTTTGAAGTTTATTTACGCACCTTAATTGGCACGAGCAGAATTAAGAACAAATTTGTTATAAAATGCTTTTTACCGCATTATGATAGGTTG
>AYEL01058378.1:0-24803 GCA_000484575.1 Olivierus martensii
GAATAATCGCCCCTGTTGGTTTTTCTGACGTAGCTGCGACCCATGTTATATGCTAGAAAAAGAAGTTAATAAATAGATTAAAATATAAAACACGAAAAAATTAAATTGAACGCGTTATGAGGCCAGAACAGCCTAATAGGCACTTACCCTATGGCGCTGTTAGGCACTTGCCCCAGCTAACAATATTTACGGGGCAAGAGCTTACCAGGGTTTTTCTCAAAAACTTTTAAAATGTCAAAAAAAATATATTTTACGTAATGTAAACCTTAATCAATATTCTTCATAATTACTAAAAAATATCTCCTAATATGAAGTTATCTAAAGAATTATTGCACTTTTAAAATGTTGTCAACATTTTGTTTGCTGTTCGGACGCGACGCGTAAATAAAACGCGTAAAGTCGACGTAAATACTGGATTCTCATCATTCATCGTGAGTTATCTATGTCGATAGGTCGATATTAACTTGTAGTAGAATACTACAATATCAAATAGCAAAATTTCGATTATCTTATAATAAAAAAATCCCGATAATGCACTTTCCCCAAGTACGCCCTTATCCCACTCCACTTTATAAGTATAAGGCGTTTCATTTTCCCCCAAACGTTTTCTCCAATAAAATGACTTTATATCGTTAAAGATACCACTTTACAATGGATTACGTCATAATTTAAAATTATTAATAAGGACCTTCGATTAATGTCAAGAACCCGTTATTTTGTCTACAGAAGAATAGGTAGATACATACGACTGTTTTTAGTAAAAAAAAAATGGTTAAAAATCATTAAAGTAAATTTATAAAAAAAAAATAGATTTTAATATCCTATAAAAAATATGCAATATTTTTGGGGAAAATAGCCTGCATTTCTTATTATTCCAGATTATCTAGTATTTCTAGATCGTTAAAAATTTTTCTAAAATTTATTTTTAGTACAAATTTTTATTGGGAATTAATTCAGATTAAATCATTTTATATATTCTAATCTTGACTATTTATCTTATTGATGCAGTTCTCGTCTTTGAACAATCAAATTTGAAAATTTTTACTTTTAGCTGGTTAAAACAATGTTTAGTGATATCTCCAAACGTAAGTTTCTGCTTGAAAATGTAAGTAAATTCTCAAAAAACATTTTTGACATATCCATCGATTTTGCTTCATTCTCTCGCATTATTATATAAAAGAAAAATAGTTGATAACCAATAAATGCTTTATAATCTTAGAAAATGATCCTTATAACAAATATGTTTGATACGTAACTGAAATTACTAGAATTTCAGGTGTAGATCAAACGTATTCTAGGACATAAAATGAATCTAAATTAATTTTCTCGAGGAAAAACATATAACAAGTATTAATTTAAATAAACTAGTTTATTACAATATAGACAATGTTAATACAAACATACAGCGTTACTTAATGAGAGTTACATGATTTAAATATATACAACAAATTCTCACAACCGTGATGAGATGAATGCTGAGCAAGCCAATCAAGCGTATTTGGTATTGGTTATAAACGTTTAACCCCAGTAGTGTCCACCGTGTCCACCATGTCCTCCGTGGCCGTGATGTCCACCGTGACCCATATGAGACGTGTAGTGTTGGAAAGAATGCGTATGGTGAGGAACTCTAAAACAGAAAAAAAAATAAGATTAAGCATATTTGGAAGATTATTAAAAGAGCAAAAAAAGAACAATTAACTTACGGATATGGAATTATTTTTTTTCCACCACCTCCGTGATGCATTGGAATTGGGATGGGTATGGGAACGAAATGATGTCCATGCTTCTGCATGGCCAAAGCCATAATCGCCGCCATCATACCTCCCATACCTTTGCCTTTATCTCCCATTCCAGCTTCGATACCAGTTAAAAATAAGGCTAAAATACCCAAGAATAATATAGAACAATGCGCTATCCTCATATTTGTCTGTAAGAATATAAGTCACTTATATTATCAATATATATATATAATAAGATACAAACAGAAATGCGTAACTGCACTTACAAGATTGATCAATGTAATCCAGTTCGAAAGTCTGATAATCATCCTATCGCGTCTCTTTAAATACTCTACACGGGGAAGTTTGACAGTTTAAAATAGTTCTTTGAACTTTTTGTAAATTCCAAATATCTTCCTTTTTCAATGTCTTTTGTCCTGATTTTAAGTGGATGACGTTAAATCACTCTTCAAGTTCACGGACAAAGTCATTGATGCATTTATGTCATCTTTCAGCTATCTATATTTCCCCAATCTCTTTTTTTTAATTCTTTTTTTCGGTTGCTAGTAATCCTTTTTGTACTTTTCAAGGTCATCAAGATGACTAAAGAGGCAAAAACACTCTTGGTCAATATTTCTTAAATGAATTCTTTAACAATTGTTATAGATATTTTTTGACCTTAATATTATAAAATGCGATTTTAATAAAGGTGTTGTATTTTGGCTTTAGGGAAAATTTGTTATGTTTATATAGGGGGATATTGTTTAAACTCGTATGTTTTTCGACGGATTTTAAACACGATAAGAGTTGAATCACTTTTTATCGTTTTTAATGTGTATATTTTAATAAAACTAGGCTGGAGACGTAAAAAATACATCGCGACTTCTTTGTTTAAATTATAATTCTTTGCAACTTCCTTTCCAATCTTTTAAACTTCTAAGGAAAGAAAGAATCTTTCAGTTTCTAAATTTTTATATTATAAATTTTAAAATATTTGGGAATCAATCGACAAAACTTCTGTTTTTAAATTTTTACATTACTATAGATATAGATTTTTGATTTAGTTTCATTCATCCGGAGGATCCAGTTAGAGAACAATATGAAAGTTTTTTTTTATATGCAGCATAACCTTCAATTCACGTCTTACAATACTCATAATTTATCACGTAATTCTCTAGCCATACGTTAAAAAGTTTATTCGATTCTTAAATTTGTTGCTTCGACAGAATTGTTAACAAGATAAAAAGCGAAATACGAAATCTTGTTTTGCATATATTTATTTTTCGATGATTTCTATGGTTTTGTTTTCTAATAATAACCGTAAGAATACGAATTTAATATGTCTTCGAATAGTGAAACATTAAATCTTTCAAGCAAATCTTAAAAAAATGTCCAAAATTATTTTGTGTTTACGATGTTTCTAAATGGCGTTTAATGACGGAAATGCCAGTCTCTAAAATGTTTCTAAATATAACATTACGTAGATTAAAAATTCCTAGACACATCGCTAAGTATTTCAGATAAGTTTTGGTATATTAAAAATGGACATGCATTATCTAAGACTTTACTCAAAAATCTCGCAAGCAATATACAACAAATTTATCTTCTTAAACTATTGCTTAAAATTATTTATAGAGCTTCAGATACGACATCTTTATATTGAAAATTTGACATTATTTTAAAGTTTAAATTTAATAACTGAAGGAGAAAAATTAAATGTTTTAATCCTTATGTCTACAAACTACAAGGTCTGTATACGATGTTGCTGATAAATGAGGGTGGGATTATATATTATATGTATTTTTTTTAACCCATTAACAGCTATTTCATAAAAGTGCAAAAATCATTTTTTAACTTTTATTCTCAAGTCAGTATAACGGTTTAAAACCGTTTCGGTTTTATGGAAAATCTGCAAAATTTGGAATTTACTGATAAAAAAATTAAATTACCGAAACGTATCTAGGAAAATATTCTGATTTCATTATTATAATCAATGGCTATCAGAGAGAAGGTAAGAGGGGCGGCTACCCCGGGCCTCACGATTTTAGGAGCCACAATTTATAATTTAATATGTTAGAAAAAATATATTTGTGTATTTTAATACTATTCAGCTTCAGTTTTTGTCAAAATTTGAAGTTCTCTATCAAGATTTTCACTTTTCTTCTACACTTACTGTATATTTGTCAATTTTGTCTTTTTTTTTTTTTTTTTGAAAGGCCTTAAAAATATTAGTTGTCCGGGCCTCGCATTTTCTCTGAAAGTCCCTGATTATATTCATTATATTATACACTCAGCCCTCGATTTACACGGTAGATACCGTGGAAAAATCGAGGAAACCAAATTCCTGGAAAAATCCTGGAAAAATCGTGCAAACCAAAACCGTGCAAAACGAGAGGCAGAATTCATACAAAATAGAAGGATATGTTCAATTAAACTGTAAACTATTTTACACTACAAAGTATCCATTATTTTATTTTTTTCTTTTCGAGTAGAATTTTACAAATGTGGGCCTTGAAACTGTTGTAATTTTTTCTAATTTATGCAGCGGGCTGTATAAGGTGACTTTGAGGGCCGGATCCGGCCCGCGGGCCGCCTTTTGCCCACCCCTGGTATATATCCTTCATTAAACTTCAAGTAAAATGTATGAATATATAGAATGCCATATCGTTAAAAGCATTTTCCAAGTGGATTTTACTTTTCTTAATTAGATATTTTGGATTTAAACTATTCAGCTTTATTTTAATCAAATAACAGAATGCAGTTCTACAAGTAAAAACAGCTTTCTTTCAAACAAATCTCAAGTCCACACAACACATGGTCATTTTTCACATTTCATTGGTTCACAGGCTTTTAATCATGAATTGTCTTAACGCATTGTCTAGTTAACATCTAGAACCTTTTCTTTATCTGCATAGAATAGCCAACGTTTTCCGATGGTTAAATAACTTATTTAACTTGTGAAAATTCTTAGTTTTTTTATAATTAATTATTATATACAGTATGAAGTCTTAACAATTCATGACGTAAATCCTGTGAACCAATGAAATGTGAAAAATAAACACATGTTGTGTTGACTTGAGATTTGTTTGAAAGAAAATTGCTTTTACTTGTGGAGTACTGCATTCTGTTATTTAGTGAAATATTAATATTTGGTTAAACTTTTATTCCGTTTAAGTCGGTTGTATCTGCTGCCAGCGAACCGGATACGTTTGTATTAAGAAGAAACCTGGATAATACATTAGTCATCGATTCGCAGACGACTCGTGAAATATTAATATTTGGTTAAACTTTTATTCCGTTTAAGTCAGTTGTATCTGCTGCCAGCGAACCCGATACGTTTGTATTAAGAAGAAACCTGGATAATACATTAGTCATCGATTCGCAGACGACTGGAGAAAAGCGTATAAAAATTCTGATGTCAGGTACATTAGTTTTAAATTAAATATTTCGTATACATCTCCAAACATAGAAGCAATAACCTATATATATATATTTTTTTTAATTTAGAGGAAGGAGGAACGATATCTGAAACTGTGGAGGAAGAAGATGCAAAAAAGTGCTGTTTGAAAACCGAAGACGTTTATAAGATAGGAAATGTTGCAGTTTTTGTAAGTTTCATGGATTTAAGTGATTTACTTTTTTAAATACAAAAGTTTCTGAAATTTTTTATACTTTTCCCTAGATTGAACAGTGTTTTGGAAACCCGACAGATATTGAATGGGCAATTGTAAACAATCAAATTTATCTCTTGCAGGTAATACCAATCATAAATCATCTTGTATATTGAATAGCAGTAGCGCCGAGAGAAATCCCGGGCCCCGGTACGAACTAGGTTTCGGGCCCTATATATATAATAAATTCTTATTGTTAGGAAGCGGCCCGGGCCCTTCAATACTAAGATAGTTGGAATTTGTCTCCTCTTCCTCGCCCTCTCGGCGCCACTGTTGAATAGACATCCTATTTTATTTTCTTCTCGGTTCCACTTCATTCTTCATTTTAATACTTATTTGATTTTACAATTATTTTTGAAAAATACAAGATAGAATGTCAATGTTAAATTTTTATAAAGTTGACATTAGTTTTATTTTAAAATTATTACTAAACACTAAAGAAATCATTAAAAATAATTTTTATGAGAATTATTTTACTTCTTATTTCAGGCTAGACCCGTCACTACGTTTGACTTAGAGACCGATTACGAGATAATTCACGAATTCGATACAGGACTTTTAACGGATTCTGAATATATCACGAAGGCTAATATTGGGTGAATATTTTATTTTTTATTTTTTAAATTATACCGCTAAATGTTAAAAAAATTCTTTTGAAAAACTTTACGATAGCATTAATTTTATCTAAGGCGGAAAGAATTAGAATTTACTACATGAATTTTTAAGTTTTTTTTTAAATACATGTAGGCAATTTTTTGCTTAAAAACAGAAACTACTTTTATGTATTCTTTTTGTCTATCCAAACTTGCAGATCATTTTTCTTTATTGATTAAGTTACATGTATATTATTTTACTCTTGCGTAATCTCGTTACAAGATAGCGGCTAATGAATTATTAAAATATTAGTATTTCCGAAATGTCCCACGTGAATGGTTTAAAATATATCTAAGTAATTTGAAAATTTATTAGATTAATTTTCTAAAAATGGTGTTATATAATTATGTACGGTTGTCTAGAATTTTCGCAAAACATCTCAAGAATAAAACATTGAAGAGTTATTTTATGTCAAGTAAGCGTCATTTTGAAGAACTTGAAGATCAAGAATCGGAAATCATTATTCTTGTAATTCAAATCTGAATCTTTCCTATGGTAACAGAATCATAGAGTAAAACACTGAAATATTTGTTCTCGAACTTTGATAATATTTGATCAGTCACCTTATGACCTTTGATAACAAAATATTTGGATTTAGCACAAAAAATGAAACAAGTTTAAAAGATTCGCTGTGCTCTAGGCGTTATGGTTAGGCAATAATCGTATTTGAAACTTGGAAAATCATTTATTCGTGACTGAATTTGAGTAACAAATGTGATCTTCACAAGAAAATCCTTGCAATCTAAACCATATCATTTCTTGAATTGACATTTTGCACAGCATCCTATAAAATCTGAATGCATATTATTCACACCAAGTTTCAGTAGAATTGAAAAAGATTGAGCAGGGAACGCCCGTTAACTAGTCGAAGTTTAAAATTTGTAAAAATTTGATATCTTTGAATTAGATGTCTCAAATAAAAGATATTAGTATGCCAATTTGAAAGATTTTTTCTTGTAAAATTGACTATAAATTTGTTACTTTCAGCAGAATAAAACTTATTTCTCTTTAAAATTATCCGAAAGAAAATTTTAATTTTAGACGAATAATTTTCAAACAAATAATTGATTCTATTATTTAGCTATTATGAATTTATTAGTTATTTCTTTCTAGTGAAGTTATGCCTAACGCATTATCTCCTCTGAGCATAACGACAATTCAAAAACTATTCGATATGGCTGTTCATGTAAGTAATCAGAGCTTTCTGTTATATTTATATTTTCTATATTAATTTATTTTCTTATATCAACAAGCTTATATTTCATAAACAAGAAGGACCATTATTTAACTGTTATAATCCCGAAGTATCATTTTGTATTGTTTTTAGCTACAATCATGCTTTTATAGCAATTACTGATGTAAGTTTTTTCCATAAACGGTTCTTATATTTCAGTTTTATTGAATTTATATTCAATAAAACTGAAAAATTTTTCCAAAAATCAGATATTTCTAAATAAATACTTTAGGTCATTATGAGAAAATGTCCCGAAGAAATAAACGTGACAAGTTATGGTTGGCAACTATCGCTCTTTGGAAGGGAATTAGATAATTTTGAAGAATTGCAGAATATTGCACGTCATAGATTCGGAATATATCCGACACTCAACAATATTCTAGAACTCGTAACGTTAATATGGGTAAGATATTACTCATAAAACTTCGAAAAAAGCGGATGATTATTATTTTTAAAAAAAATTTTCCTTTTATAGGAAGGTATTACAAATGGAAGACGTTTAAGAGAAACCATTAAGAAAGTAAATAATAATTATATTCCGAATGATACAACATTTACCTCATCTCACCAACTTTATTCGGTCATCAAACAAAAAATACCTTTCCATAGTAAAGTAAGTAATGTTTGTAAAAGTATAAATATTCTAAGATTTTCTTTTATTCAATATCAAAAATAACCTACTCAGGCTTCCAATATACACTGTTCTTGTACATCTATGTCTTCTTTATGCAATGTAATCATTTTGTCAACTTTAGTGAAGGCTTATGGAGGTGAGTATAAAAGAATTATTATATAAATAACGATACCAATACCGTCATTAATTTGAATGATTTTTTCAGGATTTAATGAAAAATTACTTGTGGATTTTTCTAAACTTATATCCGATTGCGAAAGTGTAGAAAGCATGGATGTTCCAAACTCCATGAAGGTAAATTTTACAGATAAACTACTTAATTGCCATTTTCTCTAGTGTTTCTATTTGTGTTGGTTGACCTTGCCATTCGATTGTTTTGGCGGTTTAAACAACTGATTTGTCTACTAATGAAATGGTTTTGCCTCCAGAAATGCGTGGCGGTTGGCGATTAGTGAGGTGGCGGTTTATAGAGGGAATTTTGAAATGCGTGGCGGGTGGCGGTTTATAGAGGGAATTTCATGTTTTAACATAAAGGAGGAGATTTGTTATTGGCTTTCATCAGGCAAATAACGAGGGTGGCGGTTTATAGAGGGGGCGGCTTAAAGAGGTTTGACTGTACCTGATAATTTTTGAGAAAAAGTTGGTCCGAAGAAACGTGGGCACCCTGTATTGCTCAAGAATCTGATTTTAATTTTGGTCTGCAGATCAGACCATGATTTCAGAATTGATTGAGGTACTTGGATTTATTGAAACGACATTGAGATTCTTGAGGATATTGAGTCAAATGAGCAATGAGCAGCAATTACAAGGCAAGGAATAAAGGGATGCTTGCTTACTTTTAGGAGATTGTGAGAGAGAAAAAGATATTTATTTCTCAATATTCAGCAGTTTATTTTCCTAAACTATGGTCAAAGATTTGTTTATTGGACATTAGCAATTATCCAAATGGTCTGACTATAATTGAAAAGAAAATGCCCTTTTCTTATCTCAATTATCATTTGAACTTTTTAATAATTTTAAATATTTAACCAAGAAAAAAATATATCAAAGTTTTCGCTATGGAACCAATTACTCTATTTTAACATTGAATTTATCTTGAATAATGTTACCAGTGAGAACAACCTATGATGTAACTTTGGGAGATGAATGTATATTATTTCTTTGTGTATTATTTTTAAGTGCTTTTAGTTATACATAATTTTCATTATGATGCATGTACAACAGATTTGACTTATAAAATGTATTATATAGATTTGTTTTTGTATGAGAATACTTTTATTTAAATTATTGAATTTTTATTAACAAATTAAAATTTTTTTAAATTACATTTTTTCAATTTCAGTGAAAAAGTATTAAGTCTTCAATTTATGAGATATTGAATTTTTATTAACAAATTAAAATTTTTTTGAATTAATTTTTTTTAAATTACATTTTTTCAATTTCAGTGAAAAAGTATTAAGTCTTCAATTTATGAGAAAATATATTTATATAGCTCGCTGTCTTAAACCAAAATTAACACAAAAAGCATGTGATTGTATTGCTGAAGAATATGCACATTTGAGAACAATGGAAACCGAACACACAGACCTTGCTAGAGTAAATGAGTATATAACTATTTCCAGACATCTTTTGGAATAATAATATATACATGTATATAATTAGTTTATATTTTTTTATTTTAGACTCAACCTGTTACAGCAAGAACACTTGAAACATTAATCCGACTGGCTACAGCACATGCAAAAGCTAGATTGTCAAAAACTGTAGAATTAGAAGATGCTCAGAGTGCAATAGAATTAGTACAATATGCATACTTTAAGAAGGTCATAGAAAAACCAAAAAAGCGTCAGCGTCGGGAAAGTAGTGATGATGATTTGGAAGAAAGTGAAGAACATTCCAAAAAGAAGTATATTTTTATTATGAATTTACTCTTTCTCTTAAATAGACTTTATTCTGTAATATTTAATGATTTGTGTTTTCACAGTGATTTATTATATCTTACAATTATAACAAAAGCAGATAAAATTCATAAAAAAGTTTTCTGAAGTAAAAAATTAAGTTGTTAGTATATAAAAAAAATTTGAAAGTTCAGAATAATAAACTTATTATGGACTTAAGATTTCTATAATGGGTTATATTAAGCTAAAAGTAAATCAAAAATTTTTCTCTTACAAGTTATAAAATTTTCTTTATTCTATAGATCTCAATTATTTATATCTAAAAAGTCTAAGCTCCATAGTGGCAGAAAAATTTAATTTCATTTCAAAAATATAATAATATTTAGTTTATATAGAAGCCATACTTTGTTCAAAATATTAATGATTAATTTCCATAAATTCCACAACAAATGTAAAACTTAATTATCATTTTTTTTTTTTTTTTTTTTTATAGAGTTTTTTTTTTTTTTTTTTTGCATAATTAAAATTTTGAAATCTCACTAAATTTCAAAAGATTAAGCAAAATTTATCAGGATTTATTATATTTTTTTGGAATTTTATTTTTTTCATAACTTTTCATTCTGTATATAAAATTAATGAAAACACTATTTTTTAATATGAAATAGCCATATCTCTTCTGAATAAAACAAGCCATGAATGAAGAAATTTGGCCAAAATTTTCAAAAATTAAAAAAAATTGAATTATGTAACTTTTGTTGAATGAAATATTGTCAGTTTAATAACACTTGTTCTTACACTATTTGTGCTATTTTTAGCAGGACTTTTTTATAAAATTTTTTAATTTATATAAAAAAATTAAGCATATGAAAATGGCCTCATTTCATACATAAATAGCTGTAATATTCTTTATGGTGCACTAATTGGACCATACATGGTTATTGTAATAACCCACCTAATACCACAAGCCACGGAATAAAGTTGGCTTGACTTCTGTAAAGCAATGCTTATTTAAATGGCCACAATGTGTTTACATTTTGTTTTTCACGATTTTTCTCCTAAGTTTGGTGAAATTAAAACAAAAAATGAATGATTAAGATATATTTTGGTTAATTTTGTTAAAATAAAATTATATATTTCTGCTATCAACATAATTTTCAGTTGTAAGATTTTTATAGTTCATCATATGAAAAATTAGATTTTTATTTAAAATTTCAAAAATATTATTTACATCATCCCAAAATTGGAATAAATTTGATAAATTAGATTATAAAATTGACAAGATTAAAAAAAATCCAGATTCTATTGAATAGTTCACTTATAAACAATGTTTGTTTACATATAATTAAAAAAAATATTTTGGCAACTGAAAAACAGGTTAAGTTAGTTTTGGCAACTGAAAACTGATGCCATCATCAAAAGGGCATATTTTCAACAAATACAAAAGCTGGATTAAATTTTTTAACTCTTTTTTTTTTAATGTTTTATAATTTTTATTCCACTTCCTTGATGTCTAATGCAAGTCAAACTACCTATTCATCTAATCATTGAATTATAGGATTACATGAAATTCATATTATTTATTTCATATAATTATATTAATCATAATATTTGTATTTTTCAGAAGTAGAACTGATCAAGAAAAACAAAAGACTGATGATGCTGATCCATATGATTTTGATGGAGATGAATGTAAGATTCTTTTTTACTACAAAAATTTTCCATTTTGAACTTACACACACACACACACACACACACACACACACACACACACACACTCTCTCACTCACTCTCACTCACTCACTCATTATAAATCTGAAATGCCTGAGAGCTTATGTTCGGTTATAATGCAAGAACGACTGAATGGATTTTAATGAAATAACTTTTGTTTGTAAATTTTTTTGCTTAAATTCCGTGACAGACAGGTATTGATTATTATAAATTGGTTTTATATATTATAATTGGCGTAAATTACTTGATAACAATCAAAGATGGAAGATCAGTGCTACTTGACACACTTACACACACACTTACACACACACACTTACATACACTCATTATAAATCTGAAATGCCTGAGAGCTTATGTTCGGTTATAATGCAAGAACGACTGAAAGAAAGAAAGTTTCCTCAAAATGAACCCAGAGGTATTAGTTTTATTATTTCTCATACATCCTATTATAAACAATAACAAGCAGTTATTGATCTCTGAAAGATTTAATCTGCTATTTTTGTAGAATAGTTTGAAGATGTTTAATAAAAACTCGGAATCTATGCCATCTTTGTTGGCATGGTCCTTTTACCTAATTTCATGAAATCTCTATCAAAGTTAAGGTTTCTAACTTCTCTACATCTTCATAACCGTTATTAATAAATTTTGAACATCCGTTATTTATTAAATGATTGAAGCTATTAAATAAAAATAATGAAATCAAATATTCATCAATGACTAAACTATTATGCTAAATTTCATTAATATCAGTCAACTTGTTCCAAAGATATTAGATAAGCTTTTAGAAGTATAAATAGCTGCCATTTTTAAATATCTAAAGTTAAACTAAAATTGCAACATCGAAGTTAATTTTAATGAAAGAATATCCCTAGTAAATTTAATAATAATTTATCAAGTACAGTATTTTCAAAGTTATTAATGAGGGACACGCAGACAATATGGCAATTTTATAAGTTTATTTTTCTTTAAAGAAACTAGGTCAAAATTATAGCATAGATAATACAATATAGGTATTCCGATTTTTATTGTCGTAAAAAAATCTTCTAAAAGTGATTGAAATTGGATCAAAAATCAATTATAACACATCAATAAACAAAATTTTATCCAGTACGATTCAACATAAATAAACTGACATAATTGGATAGTAAACCTGTTGCAGCTAAGCCAGCAATGAAAAAAAAATGTCGGTGATCGATGAGTGATTTTATAATTTAATTTCAAAATTTAATCTATTAATAGATTAATTAGGAGTAATTCCAGAATTTTCTGTTAAATTTAATTAAATACTCCACTGAGACTAAAGTTTTTTGCCAGGGGCTGAGAAATGTCGCCAGGTCCACGGGAAAAATTTGTCTCTCTCCAAGTAATTTTAGAGTTATAAGGTTGGGGCAATTTATTACTTACGTTCAGACTCAAATTTTCATTACCGTCTTTCTACAGCTAATTGGCACGCAAAAACAAATTGTGGGGTGATATGTGACCCTTCGTGAATTCCGAGCCGAGAAATTTTACCACATAATCACTCACCCCTGTTTTCGTTGCTCGTTTGAAAATGTATCTGCTTCGAGGCACACTGACATGAATCCCACTTAATCTTTATTGACATCATTAGACATTCTGACCGCTAGCAAATGACCGTACGGGCGGCCGGATGGCCGAGTGGTAACGCTGTTGGCGTGCCACGCAGGAGGACCTAGATCTGGTCCTGAATTTTTTTAGGGTACTGGGCCCGGCCCGGTGATCCCCGTCCTTCACCATCCAGTCCCCTTCCACGGGTATGGGTGCAGCCTGTGGTTGGAACTGGCCTTGCCTCCTTAGTAATCTCCCCGATTGGAAAGGGGCGTAAAAATATATGGCGTAAAATAAGGGGCGTATATTAATATAGAAACGCATAATAATTCACACGGACCACTAACTGAAGTCGAATTCAACAACTGTCGCAATACATAGTCCGTGTGAGTTAGATTATGCGTTTCTATATTAATATAATTATAATTTCGCCCCCTTAGTAATCTAACTGATTGGAAAGGGGGCGTTAAAAAATATATATATATATATAATTAGAATTCACGACTGTCCATAAACCCACCACAGTTTTGTAGTGGAGGTGTAGTTCTGCTGTCGTATGAGTTCAGCCTTAAACTGATTTAAGATAATTTATTCACTTATTAAACGGAAGTCATTAAAATAATAGTACAGGTTAGAAAGAGAAAATTCAGTTGTTTTCTTGCGTGATGTGACAACATGGCGGACATAGAGCCATTCACATACATTATTATAGGTATAATTGCAAGGTTTGTAATGCCGACAAAAGTAGTACGAAACGAAACAGACAACCTGTACCGTTTCCGACAAATACATCTTTTTATTCCATTCTTAAACACAACGGAACCGATGACTGCGCAATTAATTATGTGTCAGTAGAATGGATTGTTAACTATAAACAATAATCATTATTATAGCAATCTATCTCGAATATATCAGCAATTTGACTCCTGTTTTTTGTGATCGTTGACTTATAGTACCTAGTACCTCTTTACTACTAGTACCCAGTACCTAGTACCTTTACAAGTAGTACCTCTTTTGCTTGGTACTACTTTTAATGGACCTTACAAAATTAAAATTGTACCATCTCGCGGCTTGAATTCATCTTGCGGTCAAGTTATTTTGTGTATTTTTCGTGTCTATTATTCTTGTTGTTTTATTACTACTCTTTAACCGATGATCAATCTACGCGTGCTTATTTATTATTCGAGAAATGATCGTGGCGTATTGTTTCCATCGCGAATGTTTTCGCTAATAGAACTGCCTAATTTTGACACATGACTATAGATTGTTTCCTTGATCAACTGAGACAGCTCTTAGAAAAATTTAATGAGGTGTATTTTGATATTTCGTATACAGAAATGAGTTGTCAGCTAAAGCGAATGCAATGGCAAATGGATGACGATTGACTGACTGTCAACTACTTCACTCACCTCCGCTGAATTTCCCTAAAGTTATTTGAAAGTATCCATTGCTGTACCAGTTATAAAAGGATTATTCAATTTTATTTTCTTGTGCGATAAACATCGTGACGTCACAAACATCGTTGATTGAATTAAAAAAACAGATATATTAAAATAAAATGGAATATGTTTGCATAATTTATTGCTTTTTTGCTCTTTTAAGCATTATATATTGTTCTTAACTATTAAATTATACGTAATTATCGTCTAAGACAGGGGTGGGAAAAAGGCGGCCTGCGGGCCGGATCCGGCCCGCGAAGGCATTTTATACGGCCCGCCGAATAAACTAGAACACCGTACAGTTTCAAGGTCCCCATTTGTAAAATTCAACTCGAAAAGGAAACATAAAATAACGAATACTTTGCAGTATAAAATAATGGACAAGTTGTGATATGAAAATTTCACGTAGGCGTTAGTCAAAATTTTGATGATATAATTAATCATGAATATAGCAAATTTCACCATTCACATTAAATTAGGAATAAAAAAATAATATATATTTTTAGTAAATATTTTACCTTTAATTAATAACTGTTCTCATCACACTCTGAATCAGTTGTTGAATCACTGTCAGTCAATGAAATACAGAGTGGTTCACACACTTTTTCTATAATTGCATCTTTATCCCAGTAAGCTGATTCTATTTTAATTACACGCTCGCAAAATTTACACCAGTTTTCAACAGATATGCTGTTTTATAGCATCTTCGATTGTTTGAAAAAGTTTTGTCATTTCGATATCACTAGTGGAATTAATATTGCATATGTATCTTTTTAATTTGGCCCACACATACTCAATGGCATTTATATTGCAGTGGTATGGCGGGAGACGAAGTGTTGTAAATCCATGTTCTGCTAACATACAATCAAATTGATAGGTTTTTACTTTAGGAGCATGTAATTTGACCAGCTCTAAAAGTTCAAACTTCAGTGAATCAGGTGAATGTTGAATAGCATTCATAGAAAGTCAATCCAGAATAGTTCTTTTGGTATTGCTTGAATTTGGTGGCTTGTTTAACTGGACTGAAGGATATGGAGCATTATCAATAACAACAGCAGCATTTTTAGGTTAATAAGTTTTTCTTTCGCCTATTTCTCGTAAATAGTAGAGTTCATTTGTCCGTGATAATCACCTGTGTCATATTTGCTTTGTATATAAGTTTAGTATTTGATAGAAATCCATAAATCCACCTGCGCACAAAACAATAATTTGATGCAAAGCATTTCCACTTCGAAAAACTCCATCCATGTCACTCAATTGCCAGCATTTATCAAATGCCAAATTGCTATCGACCCACGTTTCGTCAATATAAATAACAGGTCTTTTTTCCTCTCAATACTTTTTTATATTCCTTAAAAATTGCCTTCTCATTAAAACAATATCACCCCTTTCAGTTAGAATTTTCCTTTTATTTTGGCTTTGTTTCCATATAAATTCTATTTTATGTAAAATCTGTCTTAATATTTCCTTTTTCCAAGTGAAGTTGATTTTTTCCTTTAAAACTGGTAATAATTTGTTTAATGAAGGAACTTTCTTTTCTTGGGTGTAAAACTCTTGCACCGTACGCTTAATAACATCACAATCAAAATGAGGGGTGGGCAAAAGGCGGCCCGCAGGCCGGATTCGGCCCGGAAAGGCATTTTATACGGCCCACCGAATAAACTAGAACACCGTACAGTTTCAAGGTCCCCATTTGTAAAATTCAACTCGAAAATTTATATGGCCCACCGAATAAACTAGAACACTGTACAGTTTCAAGGTCCCCATTTGTAAAATTCAACTCGAAAAGAAAACATAAAATAACGGATACTTTTGGAGATAAAATAAGGGACAAGTTGTGATATGAAAATTTCACATGGGCGTTACTCAAAATTTTGATGATATAATTAATCATGAACATAGTAAATTTCACCATTCACATTAAATTGTAAATTTGTTTTTACAAAATTTGTGTAGCTATCTAATATTTTGTAACATTCTGATGTAATAGGTTATTAGCAATCAATCAGTTTGATAAAACACTTATGTTTTTAAAGAAAATTATCTGAATTTATTATTCGTAGGACGAATTTTCTAATGTTTCTAATGAAAAAAGTAGCTTCTACGGATTCTTTTAAACTCTTTACATACAAACAAAAACTAAGAGAATAACACAAAAAAGTAGCTTCTATGGATTCTTTTAAACTCTTTACATACAAACAAAAACTAAGAGAATAACACAAAAAAAGTATATTTTAAAAATAATATTGATACGCAAATATATTCTTTGTGTAAGTATCAAAAAAGTTGTTACTTACAATAGTGAGATTGACAAGAACGGGTGCAGATAAATTGGCGCAAACATTATTCTTGTCCCGTGTGATGATGAGAGGAATGTGTTTTGTTACAATAGCGAGATTGACAAGAATGTGTGCAGATAAATTGGCGCAAACATTATTCTTGTCCCGTGTGATGATGAGAGGAATGTGTTTGTGCTAGAATCAATTTTGCTTGAATATGAGTAGTCATTTTATATCAAAGTAGTGTTTATTAATTATTAATAGATTAGCTAATGTTATCATAAATAATTTCATTATATAATTACGGCGCCGTAAGATTAAATTTGCCCTTAGGTACTTTTCAATTTTTATATGGCCCACTTCATCCTCAAGATTGTTTATCCGGCCCTCGGAAGAAAATAATTGCCCACCCCTGATCTAAATCATCTATTCCAGTTGTCTGCAGAATGTCCACCTTTCTCCGCCTTTTTGGAGAGAAAAACTTGGTTCAGTTTGTGCTGCTGACACTCGACAAATCTTTTTTATTGTCATCAACAATACACAACATATCTGACTTGTTCGTTTTGTGGAACAAGAAACCACCTTTCTCCGCCTTTTTGGAGAGAAAAACTTGGTTCAGTTTGTACTGCTGACACTCGACAAATCTTTTTATTGTCATCAACAATACACAACATATCTGACTTGTTCGTTTTGTGGAACAAGAAACAGGAATTAAAACATTGCCGTTTTCTGTTTTTCTATCACAAAATTCAATTACATTGTGTAAAATTTTTTCGTCCAACTTCGAAAGGCCTTTGTTGCAATTTGTGCTAGACATCACAAATAGAAAAAAGTAAGCGAAAACACTAAGATGACAAATAACAGAAATATGCAAAGAAATGTAAACCGAAACCATTTCCACCCGTCATTATACCAACTGATTATATATAACATATAACCAACTTTCACGTTTGGACTCATCCACCTTAGCTAGGAGTGGCTTTCATGGACGGACAATACCTGCTTGCTACTCGACACTCCTTCTAATGATGCAGTCACCTCCAGAGGGTAATATTGCCCACTTTAAGAAACACTGGTATAGACTATGATCATTTTCTTGAAAGAGTATAGTACAGTATTACATTAAAATGATCAACCTTTCCAAATTAGAAAGGACAGTCTGAAATTTTAACTCTTCATCCCATTTTAGAAAACGTCCCAAATTATTAAAATAATTATGTATTGCATTTTTTTTAAAGTTATATTTTAAATGAGCAATTACTTAAAAAAAGATTTTAAGATTATCTGAAATTTTTTAACAATACTTATTCTATAAGGTCATTGAATAGGCTAGTTATTTAAGTTGAAAAATCAGAAAGAATCTTGCAAAGTTTTACACTTGTAAATTTTATCATTTAAGAGATTACATGATACAAACATACAAACAACAAATACGCAAGCATACAGACAAACATACATAAAATCCAAAATATATATAAGATCTCTTTTCTTTCTTAAGGAGTTTCTCATCTGATATTACATATTATAATCTTAATTATAAATGTTATATTAATACAATAAAAAGTTTGAAATAAAAATACCAGAAAGATACCTCACTATTTAATATCATAATGCACTGGTCAAAATGGTGATGTTCCATTGTAGATGTAGAATATAACTGAGCTAATGGTGAACACGATCTAGAAATAACATAAAAATTACATTTAATTCTTTGAAGGCTTAAGTGAATAATAAATATTATGTAAATTATAGACTTATTTTCTATAAAATGATCTATAAATGATTTTCCATTTTATAGAAAATTGTTTTCCTTCAAACAATGTTTATTTCCCTAAATTTTGATTCAAGCAGTATGGCACTGAACTAATAAAGACTATCTTCCATTAGGAAGTCTCAGGGCTAATCAGAGAATGCATCAGTCATGTGGCATGTCTTTTATTGTGATGGATTTCAATTATTTTTGCAGACAACAAGCAGCCAACTCAGAAATGTCATGGACAAAGAAATTCAACTATCTAATTATAAAATTATTTGACTGAGTCTCAGGGCTAATCAGAGAATGCATCAGTCATGTGGCATGTCTTTTGTTGTGATGGATTTCAATTATTTTTGCAGACAATAAGCAGCCAACTCAGAAATGTCATGGACAAAGAAATTCAACTATCTAATTATAAAATTAATATTGCTTGATTCACATTAAAAACGCATTTATTTACTATTTTATTTACTAATTAATTTTCTATATCAATTTATTTCCTGAAACCACCATTTTTACCAAATAGCATCATCTCCTTGGATAGATTAATACATATACTGGTACAAACTAGTGTTTTGCAAATTTACCAACTTTTTCTATTACCGGTAATTTGGTAAAATTTTCAAACAAAACCGGTTTACCGGTAAATTACTGGGAATTCTTTAAACCGTGAATATAAAATAAAATTTCATAAAAATAATTACATTTTCTTTGATCCTTATATACTGTGACAAAAGTATATGAAAAGAAATTGTATTCTGAATATACTTATAATTTGTTATAAAATTGTTGAATTTTATTTATATTACTTTAATAAAATTAAACAATTTTATAATAAATTATAAGTAATACTTATACATGAATAATTTTTTTCACAATGGTTAGAGTTGCGTAATCTATGGGAAAAATTATAATTGGTTCCAAGAAATTTTTGATTTGCATATATGTTTTTTTAAATCATAAATTCTTACATTAATAATTATTTCTTTAAGCATTAAACGTTAAAATCTTTATAAAAGATTTATAATAGATAGTAGAAAGGGGCAGAAAGTGGGTCCGAGCCCATAAAGCGAATAGATAAAGAGGGCTCGCTCGGCAGGTGAACGCATTCGCTTTCTCCAAGTCGATCGGGTGGCGCCATTCCGAAAGCAAATCGGCGCTCTGCATAAGACTGAGCAATTCAAAAAGAGAAGAGAAATATCTGGCGGTGACCAGCCGGCAAGATCGTTTTGTTGCTCACGATTCATTACCTACTTGAAAAGGCGCAGTTCATGAAAAATTAATGATTAATAAAACAAGACGAATGAATTTAAAATTTTTACTGGCATAAATGAACAAAAAATTTAATTCAAAGATCTTTTTTATCAAAAAACAAAAACGCAAAATTGACGTCTTCACGAGTTTCTTTTGTTTCCGTTCTTCGTACATCTCTCTGTAGCATCGAATTAAATTTATCCTAATAAACGTTGTTAAGATAAATTTGGTAATACTGGAGCACCGCTTGCGTGTCTTAGCTCGTCAAATAGTGGCTTCGAGTCATATATAAGTATTAAGTAACAAGCACACTTACATTTCGTGTTTATTCTAAAAAAATAAAGTAAATTAAAAATTTTTTATTAACAATTACAATCCGGATTATAGTGACGCCCGGACTATGCGAAATATTGCTGTATAGAGATCTGAAAAAATTAATCTAGTATTTTTGCAGATTAATTTCGAGATGCGTAATTAGAAATATGGAGTCGATGACATCTTTATTGTCATGATCCTTTTACCGAATTTTATAAAAATTAGTCAAATAGATCGAAAGTTATTAGGAAAAGTTCTTCTACATTTATTAAATGATAAAATTATAAATTAAAATTTGCGGTGTCAAACACATCATCAACACTTTATGCTAAATTTCATTAAAATCAATCAACTTTTCGAAGTTTATTAAGTGTGTTCTTAGAAATATGAATATCCACAATTTTTCAATACTATAGTTAAAATTAAAAATCGAAGTTAACTTTAATGAAAAAATTTATCAACTAAATTTAATAAAAAAATTTTTTACTTGTTCAAAAGTTATTAGTGAGGGTACACAGACAACATGGTGATTTTATATTTTAGTTTTTCTCCTTAAAGAAATTAGACCAAAAATTATAATAGAATATTTCGATTTTTATCATCATAATGACAAAAATATAAATCTTCTAAAATCGGGTAAAACTTGATCAAAAATCAGCTATTACACACACAAAATTTTATGGAGTTTCAACATGTAAAAACCGATAAAATTGCCAGTTAAGGATAAATACATAATGTAAATAATTATAAATTTTATAAATTCTGTGAATGTTTTCAAGGTATCAATATTTTTAATTTTTGCATCATTTTCAGTTCTTAAAAATTATTTAAGAAAATGTGTGTAAAATAAAATATGTGTTGAAAATTAAAATAAATGTTTTTTTTTGGAGGGGGGCCAAAAAATGTCGTCCCAGGTACTAAAGATTCTGGGTACGTCACCGAATCTGGCTATGAATCTATATGTAAAATAAAGATCTGATGATCGAAATATACACAATATAAAATTCTATAAAGTTTTTCTTGCTTCATATAAATTTTAGTTAGATCTCGAGAGAAACTTTTTACTTACAAACAGATATCTGAAAATGAAGGACATTTAAAAGAGTTGTTTAATGTTTCACAATTTTTTCCGTATAATTTTTCCACACAATAGCTGAATGCCATAAATTTTCAGCTTATTTTCCAAATTTAATGAAGACATATAAGATAGGGCCGATATTTGTATGCTGTTTGTGTGTCCTCCACTAATAACTTTTGAACTAATTAGAAGATTTTAATCTAATTAATTAATAGTGTTCCGCTATTAATGGGCATTTCGATACCGTTATTTTTAATCCTTCAGGGTCGCATAATCCTACAGGATAGAGTTTCAACTTTATCAAAATTTTAGTTTATGTTATTGCCAATAGCTGGTGATAAGTGCTAATAGTATAGGGATAACTACACTGCTAACACTTACTTGTTAGTGTAATTTAAGTGTTGTGGTATGGCTCATCTGATTTGAATGATGTTACATCGGAATTATGACGTCATCCCGGTATAACAATGGAAGATGTCACCAAATCCGATAATGTATGACGTCGGGATGACAATAAGACGTTACATCATCATGATGACGATGTTATCGCGACATCTGTGCTAGTTGAATCAATGTTAAATTGGACACATAAAACCAATGGATTCCAAATGCTAAATAAATGAAAAATAAATAACGACTTCGGAAAATAGGCAATTTTAGTTCTTTCTGTAGTTGCTTATTTTTACTGTGCTTTATGTCATAACTACAGAACTTTCCCATCATGCCGGCGCTGATATATGAGGCGTCTTTGTTCGCAGAAAATTGATTTCGAGCCCCTCAATAAATTATTTAGTTTTCGAAACTATATTATTATTTTACAATGCGATATTTTTATTAAATATATACGCTAATGTCGCTTTTTTAATTTTGGAAATTAAAAATTTGTTGCTATAACCTAATGTAAAATATTAGTATAATTACTTTTAAAAAAATTAATAATTTATTTTCGTCGTGGATTTTTTTTTCAGTCATTTTTTGGCGCCTCCTATAGTTCAGCTCCTTTGTATGGTGCACAACTTGCACACCCACTTCCGCCACCCTGGATTAATAATTTCTTTTCGTCGGGGATTTTTTTTCAGTCATTTTTTGGCGCGTCCTATAGTTCAGCTCCTTTGTATGGTGCACAACTTGCACACCCACTTCCGCCACCCTGTTTCCCATCAACACAAAAAAAGTTGCTCAGATGCTTCCACTCTTATCAGTAAAAATAAGGCTCTCAAGCTGATAGTTGCGAAATCAGCAAAACAACTATATCCATATTATGCTAATTCGTTAAAATTCATTTGTTTTATTGAGGTATGCATTTTTCAGTCTAAAGAAACATTTTAATGGTTTCCTGTTATTTAAACAAACAAATATATCCGTTTAACTGCTAACGATTATCCATACAACAAATAAAAAACTTTCACCTTCTCATCAATTCACTATGTTATCGAAACAGCCACCAACCTATATAGTAGTTTTGTTGTTCTGGAAACAGCAATAACATATTTACTAAACTGTCATTCTAACATCTTCCAATCCGGAATTGTCGAGTAAATAGCCATCCCTAATTGGTCTGATCGATATTGGAGCTAAATTTTAGTCCTTTTTTGAATCGATAATCTTCATTATATGTCAAATATAAGCTTTTGGGCAGCTTTTTCGTATAGAAACTCCTATTCGTATTTTATAAAACATTTCATTTAATTAGGAGATAAATAAACTATCGAAATAGAGAAAATTCAAATCAATTTTTTTGTTTTGTTTCGACTGTCAAAGTTATTTTCTTAACTTCTTTTTACATGAACTTCAGAATTGTTGTTATAATCTGTAACTGGATAAGCTTTTTTTATTCCTCTCTTTCTGTATTGTTTATATTATGTGATGGCGCCGATCTCCTATTTTAATAAGTCTTAAAATTTCAAAATTCTTTTAATAAGATTCATGTTTCTTTCAAAAATGATCCGATTCCGTTAATTTTTCTACATTATTTGTTGTTGTTATTATTATTATCCTTAAACGATCTTGTTTTTTTGATAATCGGTCATTCATTTACAACTGAAAATGGAACTGGAACCTAACATCGTCACGTTATCTTAGAGCAACAATCGTTCGCGTCAGAAATTATCATAATATGTATTTAAATTTGTAAATTATCATTAGCATCAAAATAAATTTAGCATAATTAACATTAATATATAAAAAATTACGTATCAGTCATAGTAATAAAAAATATCGTTAAAAATAAGATAATATACGCGCAACGGGTGTGATCTGACATGTGAATTCGATTTCTGAAAATGCTTAGTACCAATTGATAGAGCACCTTAAGAAACCTCTACAGACAGCATTTATCGGCGAATCATTATGAGACGAAAACTACAGATGTTCAAAGTTCACAGAATAACTGGTATTATATAATCTTTAACAGATATATTACATGTTTAATTACAACTATTGTGTAGGTCTACCTTAAAGATAACTGTGTGGGTCAAACAAAAATGAGAGGAACAGTGAGCATAAAGGTAAAGATGAACTATCGTCCTTCTTGACCTTTATGTGGTTTCTTGACTTATTTTCTTATGGTTTCTTACTTTTCGAATATGGTTTTTTGACATGTTTCACAGATATTGATGCAGAAGAAACTCACCAATTTCCATTTTACAGATCCAATTTTCCAAATATGATCCGATACTTTTTCTACAAAACTGGATATCTTGATAGCGAACTGGATCATGAATAGAATTATCCATTTTTACCTTTCTTCAAATATGCTCACTCTTCCTCCCATTTTGTCTAAATCATACAATCATCCTTAACGTAGGATTACACAACAGTTGCAATTAAACATGTATTATGTCCATTGAAAATTATATAATATCAATTATTCTATGAACTTTGAACAATTGTAGCCTTCATCTCATAAGCGGTCCGGCAATAAATGTTGTCTGTTTAAAGGGTTCTTAAGGTATTCTATCGATTGGTGCAATGCATTTTCAGCAATCAAATTCTCAAAATCGTGAAGGTCCCTTGTAAGATAGTTTACTCATTTTTAGCATGTTATTTTTTCCTTTTTGAGATTTTCACGTTCGATATAATATCATCTTTAAGTAAGTGGCATAGAGAAAAAAGATTCGCTATTCGCTATTCAAGTTTTAGCCTGCAACGATTCTTTAAAACTTGTACAGCTTTCAATAATCTATTTTTTTTTATTTTCCTTTTCCATTAGATTATACAAGATGGCGCGCGAGAGTGAGAGATTTTGAAAATGCCGTAATGCACAGCAATAATATATTTATTGTTGCATAATTCTGTACAGAAAAAAGTACATATATGCCATTTACAAAAAAGCAAACACAACTCACTTTTGAAAATAACACCGGTGTGAAGTTGGCCCCCCACTTTTGAATTTTTAAATTTTTTCTTTTGCAATCTTTAGCAAATCGTTAGCACCTTTTGCACTTTTAATATTTTCGTTTGCACCCCCACCGTTTGCCCCCCAGAGCCAAAACAAAATCGGGGCCCAGCCCCCCAGTTTCGAATTTTCGAATTTTTTCTTTTGCACTCTTTAGCTAAACGTTAGCACCTTTTGCA
>AYEL01058379.1:0-113970 GCA_000484575.1 Olivierus martensii
CAAACGGTGGGGGCTAGAACCGAAATATGAAAAGTGCAAAAGGTGCTAACGATATGCTAACGAGTGCAAAAGAAAAAATTCGAAAATTCGCAACTGGGGTGGCCAGTGTGAAGTTAGCCCCCCAAATTTGTTTTGGCTCTAGGGGCCAAACGGTGGGGGTGCAAACGAAATTATTAAAAGTGCAAAAGGTGCTAACGAGGTGCAAACGAATGCAAAAGAAAAAATTTAAAAATTCAAAAGTGGGGGGCCAACTTCACACAGGTGAAAATAACGTCCTCTAAATGACATCCCTCCCTGAAATAACATTCCTGCATTCGGGATCTTCGTTACATTTGGCTAAAAATGTTTCAGCAAATGTTCGTCGATTGTCGACATCGCTATCCTTCAATGCATGGATTACCTGGAGCTTATATGAATGCAGTTTTAAATCTTCATGGAATATTCTACTCAAACTCCGACGCGATAATCTTAACGATGTGGCATGTCGTCGTACAGAACGTTGCGGACTTTGCTCGATCGCGATATGTATTGCTTGGATAGTCCCTGGAGTTCAAACCGTTTTTTTGATCCTATGTGTTTCGAGTTCAATATTGAACCCGTTGCTTCAAATCTTTTCACCCGTTTTTTCACAGCATAGGCCGACGGATCCTTATCATGATGACGCAATTGAAAATGAGCCGAAATTCACGCTGTGCAATTTCACAACAATCATTGTTTTTGTAATATGCTTTCACCGCGAAAGCGCGCTGCTCCTATGACTATTGTTCCATAGCAACTGAAATGGCATCGTCTATGCAACATTCTGATGGTCTTACAGTGTTGCCAAATTTAACAATGACCTTGTGTTATGCGATTCAAAATCTCCCACTCCCGCGCGCTACCCTGTACGAAACAAATGCTTCTAAAATTTTTAATAAGAATAAAAATTACATTTTTAAAATGTATATTACATTATTTTATTTTATACATTTATCATCTCTCATTTCTTTATCGTTTCTTTTATTGTTATTATTATTTTGGTTTTTCCTATTTTGATTTACGACTGATTTTAACGATATTAAAGAAAAATTTTATAAATACAGTATATCGCTGTTATTAAAAACAGAATTTACAGGAGAAAAAATCTTTTGAAAAATATTTGTCAAAATTCCAAGAACGTCTCATGACATTGTTTCTTCTTTTTCTTTCTTTTATTTTTGTGTCGAATTACTGTAGTTCAAGCAACTCTAACAATTTTCGAAATTATTAAGCAGTAGATATCCGAGATTTATTTTTTTCTATTCTCATACAACATTTTTGGATTCAAAATGAAAATAATTAAGACCTTTAATAGTTATTCGACATCATAAATCGATCAATAATATTTTGATTATTTTTTTTTCTCTTAGGATGCAGTCGAGTGGCTAGAACAAGAGAAGAGTTCATTAGGGATCATGTATAGAAAATTTTTGCAGCAGCACGGACATCGAGGATTAATGGAGGTAAAAATTAATTATATAAAAGAATAAAAACAATTTCTGTTGAATAAATAGTCTTATTATTGCATTTTCTTTTCAGTTTGATTTATTATCTCGCACCTGGGGTATGGAACCCACTCTGCTGATCAAAACGTTACAGGTACATTTTGAATGACTATTTCTAAGTTTAAATGAAGTGTGAGGTTTGAGTGCCTCACACCTCATTTAAATTTCGATTGTTAAAATGACTATTGCAGTCCATGCTTAAAGGTTCGACCAATGGAACGATAGAGAATAAAAAAGACAAGTCACCCAATGCAGCGGTCGAACAACTCAAACTCCCCATCAACCGGATATCAAAGTAAGAATTTACAATCCATTATTCTACTTTGTTGTTGGGAATCGTGTGCCAGCCACCCTCTCCACTATTTAAAGAGTCATGAGAAACTAGCAAACTCCGCTATACTTTAAAATGAATGATTAACCGAGGCAATTATGCTGCAAATTATAAATAATCGAAAGTTGTAAACAAACCGAAGAAGAAAGGGAATTAAATAAATATACATATTAATTCTTTCTTGGTTAGATATCTGCTAAAACTGCTAGTTAGCTGGGCACGTCTAGCTGTCACTCAGAGAGAAAAAAGTAAGGTAAGAACATTATATTTTATATAAATTGTCAAAAGAACCATGTATCTGATAAGAATAAATAATAGAGATGAGACTTATAAACTCACAAGGGGAAGCCACAACATCCATCCAACCGATTTTGATTAGCTTTAACATACAGGTTGGGGGCCATCGAAAAGTAACTCGTGTAAAAGGGTTTAGGGTCCAACCGATTTTGATTAGCTTTAATTATACAGGTTGGGGGCCATCGAAAAGTAACTCGTGTAAAAGGGTATAGGTCACTATGCCTTTGTTTTTAAAAAAATCGAAGTGAAATGTTGATGCCGGATTGCGCCACTTATATACCTAAAAAATTACAGCTATTTTAACTAAAGTGGCGGCGTAGCGGTTAAGGCAGGTTTCCTGCAGAACTGAACGTTGTGAGTTCAAGTCTCCGTTATTTATGTTTTTTTTTCCAAGTGAATAAATTAAAATATTACTAACAATAAAACATCAGGTAAAATCACATCTTTTTTTAGGTCAGTATGCCTTCGTTTTTAAAAAAAAAATTAAGGGCAAATGTCATGAAGCCGGACTGAGCCACATATATACCTAAAAAATTAAATATCTCAATCAAAGCGGAGGCGTAGTGGTTAAGTCGCTTGCCTGTGGAGCCGAATATAGTGAGTTCGAGTCACGCTTACGTACTGTTTTTTTTTTTTTCAAGTGAATAAATTAAAATATTACTAGCAATAAAACTTCAGATAAAATCAAGTTTTTTTTTGACTAGAAAATAAAGAGATAGAAGCGACTCATTAAAAACTGGAATTAGAATGCGGCATATAAATTCAATTTGCAGTTAACAATTTTTACACTTTTATTATCATAACAAGCGTCATATATATTGCTGTTTATCGTGGTAGGTACAATAACCAGTTCTTCTAGGGAAGCGCAGTGAGCAGTTAGAGAGTGAGAGAGAGAGAGAGAGAGATAAAGCGAGAAAGACATGGAACAATAATTGAAAAGTGATTTTGCCGGATTCCTGCAGAACTGAACGTTGTGAGTTCAAGTCTCCCTTATGTACTTTATTTTTTCCAAGTGAATAAATTAAAATATTACTAACAATAAAACATCAGATAAAATCACATCTTTTTGTCGTACTTACGTTTGACAAGTTCGATCTCTTTCTCGCTTTATCTCACTCACTTTCTAATTGTAATTCACAATGCGTCATGATATATGTAACATATAATATAATATTAGATTTTTCCGAAAGTTTCTTTCGGGACCTGCGTGCAGCTACTTTTAAAACTTTCTTTTTTTACAACTTTTCAATGCGAGCAAATCACATTCTGGTACGGTAGCTAGATGACAAATGAAGTGAATGATAAAAATGCCTAATTGTAAATCATGATATATGTAATATATAATATAATATTAGATTTTTCCGATAGTTTCTTTCGGGACCTGCGTGCAGCTACTTTTATAACTTTCTTTTTTTACAACTTTTCAATGGCAAACAAAACCATTCTGGTACGGTAGCTAGATGACAAATGAAGTGAATGATAAAAATGCCTAATTATAAGACATAAGATTGCAATTCTGGGAAATTAAAACCGATATTTACAATTTGTATCTTCAACATGTTTTGAAACCCTATGTGGAAAATAACAAATTCTGTCTAGTATTGGATTCGTGGGGTGGACAACTGACAAGGTCATGTACGACTCTTAAGTTCACAAACAATCAGAACTAACCGATTTGCACGGTAAAAGTTATACCGCTGAAATGCACACCCCTGTGCCAATCCTGTGATGTTTACTTCTTCCACCAAGTAAAGAACTTAAATTCTGTCTAGTATTGAATTCGTGGGGTGGACAACTGACAAGGTCATGTACGACTCTTAAGTTCACAAACAATCAGAACTAACCGACTTGCACGGTAAAAGTTATACCGCTGAAATGCACACCCCTGTGCCAACCCTGTGATGTTTACTTCTTCTTCCAAGTAAAGAACTTTATTTCAAAATTGCAAAATTGCTGTATACTCTCGAAACACAGCGAGAACTTCATAACCAAACGGATGCCATAACAATTCATAGCCTAATACATAATCAGTTGTCGGCACCAATATTCCAGGCGATGCTATTCCCTAGCATGATATGTATCAAAATTGATTACAAGAGACGTATATTCATGAACGTCAATCAAGTTTGTTTTCCGAACACTATTGGGCAGGAGAGATGCATATGTGCCAAAATAGCTTTTATCCAATGTGCTTGGTGCAGGACATTCATAAGCTTTCAATGTTTTTATGACAGTCATCACCCGATGCACTGTGAATTATGATAATTAGAGAGTGAAAGTGAGTGAGATAAATCGAGAAAGAGATCGAATAATTGAAGAGTGATTTTGTCAACGTAAGTATGGCAAAAAAAATGTGATTTTACCTGAAATATTATTGTTAGCAATATTTTAATTTATTCACTTGAAAAAAAAATTTACGTAAGCGAGACTCGAACTCACAACGTTCAGAACCGCAGGAAACGCCTTTTTCGCTACGCCACCGCTTTGGTTGAAATGTCCGAGATTTTCTAGGCATATAAGTGGTGCGATCTGGCGTCATGACATTTGACTTCGATTTTCTTAAAAACAAAGGCATAGTGACCTAAACCCTTTTACACTAGTTACTTTTCGATGGCCCGCAACCTGTATGTTAAAGCTGATCGAAATCGGTTGGACGGAAGTTGTGGCCTTCCCTTGTCAGTCAGTTATTTTTATTCTGTTGAATCGATAAAACCGAACCATTTATTCTATTGTACTATACTATATTATCGACTTTTGTAAAAGTCGATAATATTATTTGATAATCAAATATTTTCTACTTTGAATATTATTTTTAGTTTTGTTGTCGATTTTATAGTCGATGTTGATTAAATCGATCGACGTATACAGGCAAGCGTTCAGAAAATTGGGTGAACTGATGGAGAATGAAGGAAGAATACCAGATTCTGACCTCATTTTCTTCATTACATTAGAAGAAATCGGAGTTTTGTTGAAGAATAGATCAGCTCATATAATTTCCAAGTAAATGGAATAAATTTTAATATTCTTTTGTTCGAGTACTAGCATACAATACAGATCCATTCATTGCGTTTTATAAAATTTATATAGTTAGATAGATTTTTAATAATTTTGTAGATATTTTTAATAAATCTTTCTGATTTATTAAACCATCTACTTGTATATATGCACTATATGAACGTTTTTTAATTAAATTGTAAATTTAATATCTAAAAATATTTTCAACTTTTTAAAGTTAATGTAAATAAAAATTCAACACTAAAATATCACCAGTGTGCAACTGGTGATATTTAAGTGTTCTAAAAAATAAAATAAAAAAATACTTGATTTATGACTAGAATAATGCAAATAAATTTTAGAATTTATCTTTGAAAATTTTGCCATACATTTATAATAAATTTTCATAGAGACATTTTACTTATTATACATAAAAATTTCATGTCTATAAAATATTTCTTCAAAATTTTGATATCTATCTAAAGATTTTCGTAAAAGAAGAAATATGTAAGTTGTCAGAATGAAAATTTATTTCGATCTATTTAAAAATGATGCACAGAAATATTTGAAACTATATATAAATTTTTGATTTTTATCTAGAGCACTGAGAAGACGAAAATTGCAAAAGAGCCTATACGACCTTAAATTTCCGGAAATTACAAGTGGACCACCAAAACCTGTATGTATATTTTTCCTGCCTGTATAATTTATATAAACGGCTACTATAATGATTCAATATTCATTATAGATTAGGCAGGAAGAGGCGAACATATCCAATAATTCTGACTGGACCATCAAGGGTAAAATAATCTTAAATAAGAAATTCTTGTAGTTTTACTGGTTCTAAGATATTGCTAAAATTTAAATAGGTAATCCAATATGTCACGGAGTAGTCACTGCCACCGCAAGAGTTTTAACGAAATTTGAAGAAGCCGAAAACATTCAGGTGATGCATCATTTCAAAAATTATAGGTAATAACATCGAAATTTTAATTTTGTTACTATTTAGGCAGGAGAAATTCTGGTGACATATTCCACAGATGTTGGTTGGACTCCATATTTTCCCTTGCTATCCGGAATCGTAACAGAACTGGGTGGATTATTATCTCACGGTAATTGATAACTCTGATGCAATTACTAAAAATAGAGTAGGATTTAATGACTTCTAAACTTTAATAGGAGCTGTAGTTGCTAGGGAGTTTGGCATACCTTGTATAGTTGCAGCACACGGTGCAACGGCAATTGTTAGAACTGGTGAGTTTTTTCTATAAATGTCATCATTCTTCAATTAAATATTAACTGTTTTATATACTTTTCTAGGTGATGTGGTAATATTAGATGGAAAAAACGGAACTTTGAAGAAAATTTGAAAGAAATACTCAATTTGAAGCAGAGTCACAATGTATCTTATAATTCATTCATGTTAATAACTATTGGTTTACATTTTATAGAGTGAATAAATCATCATTACAAACAGAATGGAAGTATTTTTTTATTTTTTTATTATTCTTGGTTTCTTTCACGCTTTGAATCTCCACCGGATATTTTTCAATGGCTGTCATAACTCAAACTATCTGGAAAGAGATTCTCCTACAGCTGGAAGAGATAAATATTCTAAATGTTTCACTAGAAAATATAGAGAATAATTAATCTAGAAAAGTTACTGAAGTTTATGATTTCTGAGATTCCACGAAATTAAATTTTCGCTGCCTTCAGTTATAAACGTAGAAAAACTCGGATATATTATTTAGTTTAACCGGATGCATACTTCGATATAAATTTATTGGTTTGTTCCACTAGGAATATCTTCGCGAAAATATTATTAAATATATTTTAAATTTAGAAATCGGTCATGGAAAAATTTTAGAACGTAATTTATGCGAGAAAAATATGTAAAAGTTTAACAATATCCTTTCGGAATATGTATATAAAAAATCCTTATACCGGTGTCAGTATCTCTAAAACATTTTTATTTTGTAATAAGTATTTAAAAAACTTTTTTACTCTGTCTTTTTATGAATTCGAATTTTAAATTCTAGATTCTGTTTCCTCATTAAAAATTTAGTTGTAATCATTATTTGCATCTAATATGCATATTAAATCGAATCGACGTCTTGTCAAGTTTGCAAATAAAACTAATAAAACTTATCAAGAATCGACAGTTCGTGTGCAATTCGAAAATTTACTTAAAAACATTTCGTAAATATAATGTGACAAAATTGCAAAAACAGATCAATCGTCTTCTTGCAATTTCAAGAGAAGTAGATGTCGTCATAGAATAATTCATTATTGTGCAATTAGCATTTGGGCAATGATCGTAAAGGAAAAATCAATCCGATAAATACTACAATATTTCAGTCTTAAGATCGTGGGTGAAGAAGTCAAAGTTCCATACAATATTGGACTCGGAAAATAATATATAAAGTATCGAAGAAGATATGATTTTATACAAAAACCCGAATCATTGTGCAGGAAATAAGACAATTAATTGACTAACTTAATTTCATCTCTCCTAAAGTCATTAATGCAGATCAGTCGTGATTGGATAAAAAAATGCGATCTGGTAAGATTGAAGTTGCGATGACCAAAGAGAATACGTGGTTCCATGGGTTCCATTGCTGCAAACTTCTTATTCTTATATGATTATACCACTTATAAAGATGGACGGAACGTCGTTGCTTTTAATGTTTGTTCTGGTAGCAAAACCCACAGGTCACTTTCCTCAATAATGAACGCTAACTTCAAAAACCCTTTGATTGCTATGGACGCGTACATGCGTCTAGCCAAAGCTATAAATGTGAATTATGGACGCATATATGCGTTAGAATTATCCTTATTCAAATACGCAAGAATTAACGCTATCAGTGCGTTTGAATAGTCATATAGAGTGGATCGGGGGAAGATGATAATCGGGAAGATGCTTATTTTTCCCTAATTCTTTAATATTTAAACAGAGGCGATTAAAGGTGGTTTATTATAACCTTTTATAAGCCCGCCAAAAATATAGATGATGGCTATTATCAGGTTATCAATCAAATCGGAAAGTTTCCAGCGAGTATTGAAATTTTCATCAAAAATTATACAGTCACCTTTTTGAATTATTAATTAATCGTCTAATATCATTAAAGTAAAAACTGTTAAATCCACTTTCCTAAGTGTTTATATAGCTTATTTTATATGGACAAATGGACAACTCCACATCTTTTCTTAATTAAAAAGATTGTCTCTATATTAACTTTTGATTTTCGAGATAGGGAGCCACACTACAGTCATCAAAGAGTCGAATGCGGCTGAAAAACCGCAACTTGACCACCGTGGATGCATACAATATCTAAATAGCTGATTTTATTTAATTCTTGTAATTTTATAGAATTTTAATAATTTATTCTATTAAAATATACATGGTATAGTGAACAAGAAGTTTGTTGGATGATTAAAGAGTTCATTTTGGCTATTTATTAAAGTGAATATCATGAAAAACGCAGTGGCATCTTACTCGGAATATTCGGGGTAAGATGACTAATTGTAACGTTTTTTTAATAAATAATAAAAAATTACCCGATTGCTACATCAAAGATTTTGATGGAGTCATATATGCAAAACACTTGTAAGTTTAAGTACAAAAAACATGAAAGGAAAATATTCAAATTTAATATTAGTTTTAGGGTCAAAAAGCTTAAGTATGGCGACTTCCCCCGATCCACTATAGATTTAGTTTGCTTATTAATAACAATAAATAAAAAATTTACTTATATCGGAAGTACTTTCGATTTGACAGAATGTTAATTCTTTCAAAAAATGACGAACGTGATTGCAGTAACATTGCAAAATATTATAATTTTGATAGAAATATATGTTCGGAAGATTTTTCACCCTTTCATTTTGGGCAAATTAAATTGACATATGAAAATACATAAAGGTTAAATTAATATGTATTTATTAAAATTAAAAGAGACTTTAAAAAACATCAATAATTTTTCAAACAGGGTGTAAATATAGTTGATGCATGCATTGTCTCTCAAAAATAAAAAAAAATTATTTATCTGATGAATTGTATATTTTTAAAATGACTTCAACATTTTTAAATTTCCTGCATATTTATCCAGGAAAAATAAGATTAAAAAAATGTCTCTCAAAAATAAAAAAAATTATTTATCTGATGAATTGTATACTTTTAAAATGACTTCAACATTTTTAAATTTCCTGCATATTTATCCAGGAAAAATAAGATCTATTTAAGTTCTTTAAATGATTTACTTGAAAATGACTATAAGCTAATTATTTCGATTCGCTATATCTTTATTAATTATCAGTAATAACAATAGAACCTTCGATAGCATTCCTGATAAGAACAGAATTGATTATTCATTTCTTGCGATATAAACCATTTTAAAAATATTCACTTGTTATTCTGCAAATTCCACTTATTCCATTTTCTCTTGCTAATACTCTTACGATCTTAACTTTACGTTTAAAAATACGACTTTCATTTACTTGAATCATAAATTCAAGATCAATTAATAACCTTTTATTATTTATTTAAACTGTGAATTTTTTTGTCTTTCTGGCAACATTCATATATAGAATGCGTATTTAATTTTAACTAAAAAAGCTTCATCAACCGTTGATTTATTTGAGTATTCAGAAAATATTTTTAGAATATTAATTAGGAATACATTAGAATCCGCAAAAATAATATTAATATAAATAATAAATTTGTTTCTGCATGATCCAGGAGATATATAAATAAATTCGATTTGTTCACGTGGATTTACAAAAATTAGATGTTCGAAGGCTGGATGTAAATGTCCAGCCATAATAGTATATATCAATATAAACCACTATTCTTCGTTTATTAGCTCTTTCATGATTTTATTTTGTCTATAGCGCGGGGCTCAACTGGGTGCAATCAGTCCAATTGGCTCATATGCGGCCTGCTTATATCAGTAAACCATTTATAAATTAATCTATTAAAATACGAGTATCATTTTTCTATAAAATCGGAGAAATATCTTCTTAAAAAGATTGAAGTCTTTCTTTCTATGTAAAAAAACAGAGGATGGTCTTCAAATTTATGACGTCTATCTAATGGATCTATAGTTAATCCACTTGAATCTAGCATTGTTTCTTTATGTAAATAAATCAACTGAGAGAAATACATTAGAGTATCCCTAATCCGACAAGTATGGTTCCGGGGCTTGTCGGATTTCAGAGATTTATCGGATTATTGGATGTTCAATGAAAAAAAAAAAAAAATTGAATTACACAAACGAATACGCTCTGTTTATTAAGACTTGTCACTGCTCTTGTTGTTCAAATCTTTCACATTTTAGAGTAATCACTGTTCACTATAAAATAGTGTTTTTACTGAACTTAAAAATTAATCCGACTATAAGTCTGAGCAATGAACGAATATCGCTTGACAATTTGTTTACGTTAGTTTCTCTTTCTCGCACATTGACAAGTGACATGAAAATTTCACATGGGCGGCGCGGCGGTTCGCAGAGTGATGGACTACTGGAAGTATCGGACTACAGAGACTCAACAGTAAATTTTAATATTTGGAATCTTCCCTGAACTACATCATGTTATTTCGAACATTTTTTGATCGTCTTTCTCACTATTCTCATTTTTGTCAAATCAGGCATGGCCTCATAATCGTGACGTCACAAATTTGAAGACCATCCTCTTTTTTTACATAGAAAGAAAGACTGCAATGTTCAGAATATCTTTTTCAGAAGATATTTCTCCAATTTTATAGAAAAATGACAAAATATATAGAATAATAGAAAATATGAATTAATTTACACTAATAATTTATTACACGTGCTTATTCTACATTATTTGGAAGTCAAAGAAACTTCGAAATAAACTTTCAAGCTACTGGATCTAAATACATCAAAAATAGATACAGCATAGGTCTTACATTTTATAATAAATTTGTTTTTAAATGTTTCGTTGCAATCTTTGTTTTCGACAATTAAGCATAAAACTTATATTTTATTAAAAAAATTTTAATTATAATAATGTAAAAACTCTAGCATTTTTACGACGTGACGTCACAATTTGCACGACTTTCCTCACCTGCGTCATTTATTTTCATAAATTACTTCTTCCCTCCCCTAACAGTATGACGTAGATTATGGATGCTCCCATATCTAAGACTATGAACTTTGAATTTATCTCTATAAATCAATGGTGACGTCACAATTTGCACGACTTTCCTCACCCGCGTCATTTATCTTCATAAATTACTTCTTCCCTCCCCTAACAGTATGACTTAGATTATGGATGCTCCCATATCTAAGACTATGAACTTTGAATTTATCTCTATAAATCAATTGTTTAGAATACAATAATTACAGATTATAATTGATAACAAAATAAGAATGCAAAATTTAAGTATCGTAAAAGATATAGATAAACTATGTTTATTTTTCTCCATCATATAGCGTACGGTATCCCAAAAGTAGGTGAACCGTAACAGCGTCACAGCCTGAAATTTAGGAAGGGGATTAAATTAAAATATTTTAAGAAATATCAGATGTTTGAATTAAATTGCAACTCAAAAATACTTAAAATTATGTTTTATTAATTATGATTGGTTTATAACAATCGAATCTATTGTATAAATAATAATCACATGTAATCACTGAACAAATAGATATTAAAATAAACAATCACTTCTTGAAATGCGATTTGTCAATTATAATTTTCTACGGTTCAGTTATGTCTTCTTACGCTGGGTTTACACGATCCATATTTCACATCACGTTGCTATGTAATGCGAAAACGGAACAGTCTATTTTACTACTTCTATCCATGTCGTTTATATATATATATCAACTCACTACATTAAAACATTAAAATATATATAAAATCGCTTATAATTTTTTTTTTTAGGGAGGGGCGCCAATTACTGTGTTGCATAAGGACACTGACGACCTTTCCTCCGATCCTGATAATATACTTCGCAAAATAACACTAAAATACCTCTTAAATAAATATTTTAGAAGAAAACAATCATTTATCGCTTATTTCCTTATAGTGTGACAATAATTATAAATTAAAAGAATACAAATTTCTTCAAATTCCTATTAAATATAATCAATAGATTACGAAACCTTCAGATACAAAGCTTTTACGATATAACAGATTCATGTGACTTGATATAATTATATAGATATTATTTATCTGCTTTTTGTTTAGAAAGTTCGCTTTCCACAACTCTTTAATTTTGGTAATGGGTCTGATATTGACTCTTCCTTTAATAGCTATCTGCTGCGTTATTATAAAATATTATTTTTCTCAGAATCAAGACACCAGTGAGTATTTCTATATAATTATATTTTAATTAGTATTTTGGTATAAGTTGTACTAAAATATTTGTATAATATTATAATCTCATTATAGTCGTCCATGATATCATTAAATCAATAATTTTATTTTTCAATCAATCTTTGCTATCTTTTTATTTTCCTGATAAAATATTTGTTTAAGTTATAAGGCACGATTACTAACGCCAAATAATATTAGTAGTAGTCATGATTAGTGTTTCCGGGCGGGAATTCCTTCCCGCCCGTTCTCGGGAATTTTTTTCGTTTTCCCGTTCCCTAATCTCGAGAAAACGTGATCCGGGAATCGGAAAAATTGACTCGTAGAACTCAGTAATACACACAATGGGAAATAAACATACTACTCACAATGTATCTCTTAAATATTTTTTCCTATTTATCGCTATCTAAAGTTACATTGTATTACAATATTACATACCACTATAAATGCACGAGAGATACTAAAATCAGATAACATATGACTAGCTAATTTTAAATCTTGTAAATCGAGCACATTTGATTATGGAGAACAGAAAACAGTTGTATTTACACAGAAAAATATTTATTTTCCACACTCAGGATTTGACTACTAAGTCATCTTCAGGGGAACTAAGGAAATTTAAGGTAGCTTACCTTAATATGACATTGTAATTAAATCCTGGTTTGTGAAAATAAATATTTTTCTGTATAAACACAAACTGTTCTCCACGATGGATTGTTTCCACAAAGTGACGGCCAATACATCAACCATATTCGATCAGTTAGTTTGCGGCTGATAATTGTGTTGTATATTAGTACATTGTGTGATATACAGAAAAACCCACTGTATATTATAAGGTTTGGTTAAATAAAGTTTGCATTAATTACATTGTTTATATTTTGAGAAAACCTAATGTAACAGAAATTCAAGCCAAAATGGTACCGTTGTGACCTCTGTTTAGCGCCCAGGGCAAGAGATGCACTTGTAATGAAATTCCGATCGTCCTTTTGTTAGGAAATTTTATTTATTCATTTTTTGCATCGACTTTTTATATATGTGAATATCTCAAAACTTCTGAAAGACTGTGCCGGGCCACGAACCTTGATTGCCCCACATTCTCTACGGATTTTCTGTTTATTTATATAGGGTGGGTCATAAGTTTCCATACATATGGTTTTAACATTTTATATTTTATATTTTAGATACCCTAAAAATATAGGCATTAAGCAAATTGAATGAGGATGCAAACATTTCAACCAAGATCTTGTTTACTATTGAAGCAAATTTTTACATCAATGGGGAGATTAATCGGCAAAACGTACGTTATTGGATTAATGCTAACCCTCACTGGATGAGTCTCACGACGTGAATCACGATATGTTTTCAAAACAATGGCAGTATTCATGCAGAGCATATTATATTAATAAAAATGGTCTTTCATAAAGAAAATGTTCATTTTTCCTATGTTTGGAAACTTATTCCACCCTGTATTTACTGTTATAACCATTATTACAGATGGTCAACGAAAATTAAATAAAAAAGATTATTTCGGGAATTCTTGGGAAATACGATTTCTCGTTCTCGATTCCTGAAAGTTGCAAAATGTCGGGAATTTGGAAACACTAGTCATGATTGACTCTACTTACCGGATTTATTATGGCCAAAATTCAACTCGCTGTACTTTGAAGCTAAGTTAAATATTATTAATCTTACAATTAGATTCAAGTATTCAATAGAAGACTGACAACAAATTTGAAGCTTCAAGTCCAATTAATAAAAGAACTAAAATATCTACTTACAATTAGATTCAAGAAAAGTATTCGATAGAAGACTGACAACAAATTTGAAGCTTCAAGTCCAATTAATAAAAGAACTAAAATATCTAATATCTTCCAAACTGGGTCTAAATCCAATTTTAAAATCAGCATTAAAAAAAGCGTCGTTTTTCTTCTCTTTCTTCTCCTTTTCCTTCTTCTCCGCAGTACCTTACAGGTCGAATCGATCAATCGATAAGATGAAGTTTAGGATGTAGGAATTTCTTATATTATTTGAGGTTCTCCTGAAAACTTCAACGTATTCGAATCAAAAAACGGGAAGAAATGAGGTCCACTTTCCATAAAATCTTTATATATCGATTGCATTGCTTATTCGGTTTTCAATAAATTTGAAACATAAAGATATCTTAACTCAATTAAAATCTTTTGAAAATTTTAGTTCAATTTCATTAAAATTAAAAGATGTAGAAGAGGATGATTCTTTTTTAAGAAACATCTCTATAGGTGATATCATTCTACCAAAACTATTCTGAAATGTAAATGTTATTTATATTATTTAAAACTTTCTGTAAAATGCAGCCAATAGAGATACAATGAAGAAATAGGAGGTCTTTCCATCATCAACTCTTGTACAGATCGTATAGTTCAATTCATTTTGATCAAATTTGATAAATAGTTAATTATTTTACTAAATATTACCTATAAATTCCGATTCACTTGAATTAAAACTCAGTATTTACAGGTACTCCTCACTTAATGACCAGTTCCGTTCTCACGACTTGGTCATAGAACGAATTACTCGATAAGCGAGTAACGTCCTCGTATATATTTAGGACAAGTCACTTAAGTTCTCATAGTTGTAAAGACATTTATATATTAATTACGCACAAAGTATTTTTCTTCGTCAGATTTTTGGAACTAGGAGTGCCGGGAATTACATGCAATAGAAGTCGTAAGCGACGCATATGGACGAAAATCAGATTTTCTGTTAGAAAAAATCGTAAGCTCGGATGTAAATTTGAGAAGTCGTTAAACAGATAAATCGTTAAGTGAGGAATACCTGTAATGTGTATTAACATATTGTTAAAATATCTTTTTCAGACAAATGGTTCTCATCTAAAAATAAATGATACTAAATCAAAAACATTCAATATGTAAAGAATAAATGAAGTACTTTATAATATATACTCTATATTATAATATAGAGTTTCTAATTAAAATTCGATTTTATATAGAAAATAAATATTTGTTGCATTAAAACATTAAAAATGATCTGTATACATATATAGATAATTGATGCTATATATAGCATAATATTTGCTGAAAATTATATTGTATATCAACCGCGTTAAATTACATAAATTTTAATAAAAACATTAATTTATATAGAAGAGATTATGTGGAAATATTATCAATTAATTGTTTGTCAATAGGATAATTCAGATTTGGATAAAATCTAAATAATTCAAATACGGTATCTGAATTAACGTATGATATTTGTCAAAACTATAGTTTTAATATTTTATAGTTATTGGTATGTATTGGGGAGGAAATTTTTATATTGATAGTGAAGTGGTATCGTAAAAAAATTTTTGCATTGGTAGATCTAATTTGGCATTATTAAAATAATATATAACATCTAGCAAAGTTTCTTCTCACTCGCAATAATTTGTTAGCATTCACGTACGGCCATATCTATAATTTGCAATTACTTGTTACTTTAATAACAACTTTACCAAATTTTGATAATACTTATAGAAAATAAAATGAAATAAATGAAATCTAAATCTAGATAATTCACATACTATAATTCATTTTAAATTAATAGAAATTGGAGTAATTAAATAGAATATTAATAAAGTTAAGTAATTAATTATAACAGTATTTAATTATGTTAATTCAAATTATGTTTATTTTGCTTTTAAGGATAAATTATTCACTCATACGAAATTACTATAATTCCATGGAAAGTGTTAACCGAACAAAAAAATAAAATATGTTGAAAAAAAAATTGGAATTATGAATTCGTTTTCTTTCTGCTAAATTCCAATGAAAACAAATCTGATGTTCTGAATATCAAACATTGTAGTTCTGTTTTACAGTCCAAACTTCAAAATATTTGTTTATTTTCTTTCTTCACATTCAGTTTCCATTCTATAAAGCTATACTTTATTTCGATCGGATAAATAAATTTTTTTCTTTTTGAGAAAATTTGATATGATACTTTTTATGAAAATAGTTCAATTATATATTTCCTAGAAACTATATTATTATAACTATTTTACGTTTTCGACTTTCCACGGTAAAATCATGTAACGATATAAATTCATATGGCACATTCTACCCATATAAAATACACAACGAAAAGAGGAGAAATTGCTTTTGAAAGTTAGGTACGAGTATTATTATCCTTAAATATATGGTGTCAGATTGGGTAATATTTTATACTAGCCAGGGTATCCCGAGTTATTCGGGAATTTCAAATACATAATGCAGTTTATGTAACAACCCTTTCGCTATCGGGCATTATTATTAATCAGAGCGCCTGTTCGGGCACTCTGATTAATAATAATAAAATCTTAATTTAAGTGAATTTATATGTTAAGTTAGTGTTGATATAGAAACTAATATCGATTCACTGAGTTTCTGCGTTTGCTGCAGACTTCGGCTCAAGTGGGAACCTATCTTTACTCTTCTACACGTCATTTCGCTCAACCAATTTCGACTAAATTTGATGTATGTATATGTACTGTATATTATTTTACTAAATAGTTTCTACAAATTTAACCAATGGAACTAAAACTAAAGAGGGCATTTTATGATATGGTAACATATTGTTGTTAGAATATCTCTCAGATTAATGGTTTTCATTTAAAAAATAAATGCTATCCGATCATAAACATCTAATATGTAAAAGTAAGCCAAGTACTGTACTAAGAAATTAGGATATTTGTTACAAATTAGTTGCAACTACAGTATTTTGGTTGACGTTATTGTTTTAGTTTCTTAAATCGTCAACCGCATCTAAATTGGATAAAAAATATCCTAATTTCCTGGTATTGTACTTGGCTTATTTTGTATATATTAGATGATTTTGGTGGGATTATGTTTAATTAAATTGAAAGTAAATTAGTTTCTCACTTTCTTAGTAATCAGTTTTGTTTAATGTATTAACAAATAAATTTAATTTAATAAATACGTATAAAAGCTTTATAGATATATTTTCAAGCTTGAAAAGAGGGCCAAGGCCATATATTGTTTGTTGTTTCTTGAAAACAGTTAAAAAACGCACATTAAAATAATGAAAAATTGATTCATTTTTTTTCTATAATCATGAAATAAAAATTTTTTAAATGTAACAGATTCAAACATGCAGGAAATATTAATCTAAAAATCCAGAACAATCTCACCTGAATTCTGATCCTTTGATCATCCTAATTAGATAATTAAGTACTGAAACTCTGACTTTTATAGAATTTTTAATTCCTTTAGACATTTTGCGAGAAATATCAAAATATTTTTATCAATTTTGTCATATCTATCGCATAATAAAGAGATAGAAAATAAACTACTAACATAATTTATACATATTTTATGTATAGAGGAAACCTTTGTACCTTGAGCATTTTTTTTTTTTTTCAAACTGGCATAAATAATTTACTAATCACTATATGTTATGGTAGATACCTTCATAATATATATTTTTAAATTTTTATAAAATATGCTAATATTTAAAAATATAAAAACAAACTTGTTACAAATATCTTTTACATATTTTATGTGTAGAGGAAACCTTTGTACCTTGAGCAATTTTTTTTTTCAAACTGGCATAAATAATTTGCTAATCACTATATGTTATGGTAGTTACCTTCATAATATATATTTTCAAATTTTTATAAAATATGCTAATATTTAAAAATATAAAAACAAACTTGTGACAAATATCCCAAGATACAAAGCATAATTGTACTTTGGACAAGATACAAAGTATAATTGTACCTAGAACCACTCCACTTTCATTTCTGTTAGGAAAAAAAAAAAGACAAATTCACATCAAATTAAAAGGATAAACATGATGTAGGTGAATTTAGTGTACCTAGAACCACTCCACTTTCATTTCTGTTAGAAGAAGAAAAAAAAAAAAAGACAAATTCACATCAAATTAAAAGGATAAACATGATGTAGGTGAATTTTATAAGTATAAAAAAGAAAAAACTTCATATTATAAACAAACATTTTTATTTAATTAAAAAAAGTCAGCAGATATTAAATACAAAATAAGAGGCAGAAAATTCTATTTCCCCTCTTCTACAAATAATCGGATCAGGCAAGATGGTTTCTTGGTTTATGAAAATAATTTGGCAAACATAATATTATTATTGTTTTCAATTTTAAGACAACAATCAGTCGTTTATTTGAAGTTTGTTCTGTTAAAACATCAAAAGCTATTTCTTCCTGCATTTCATTAAATAAATTTATTAGTAGTTTTCTATTTTCGTGTTCTGACGACTTCAAATCATCATCGTTGTTTGACAGCAACTTTTTAGCTTTTTCATTATTCTGTTTTTTTATAAATGAAATATAGTTATCTTTTTTAGGTTTTTATTTTTGGGTTGTAAAGCTAATCTATCTTATTTTTCCGATATAAGATAGATTATATCGGAAAAATTTTCTTTCCTTTTTCTTTCCAATCGTTCTTGATTTTCCTTAGTGGAGATTTGGAAATGGGCGTATTCAAAACCCTGCTTTTTCCTTTTTCTTTCCAATCGTTCTTGATTTTCCTTAGTGGAGATTTGGAAATGGGCGTATTTTTTCTAAAGATCTCAAAGAATTTGTTGTACGTGAAACATTATAGCGTTTAACAGGTTTTTTAAGACAGTCTTAATTCTGTCACCATGCTAACGTTACTTCTATGCACATTTTTATGCGAACTTTGGAATATTCTTTCCCAATTTTATTCCGAGATATCTAAAAATTATAGACAATTATTAGTAAGATTTATTTAAGTCCTATTACTTTTATATACAAATAAAATTATATTTAAATTCATAATAATATAAATTTTAATTATTAACTTAAATAAATTACAAGGAATTACTTTAATAACGAAACATTTATCTTGGAACATGTCCAAGGTATAAATATTACTTGTGGACCGAGGTACAAACAACATACTTCTTTTGCATGTCTTTTGCAAAGATCAATTATTATAGAAACGTGAACAAAAACAGATTAATATATTAAGAAACAGAATGTTTTATTTTATAAATGTGTTAAAATAGTATAAAATTCCTTACCTTATAAAGAAATCAACTTTTCACCAACTGTAATCATTTAGAAAAATATACAAAAAGTGTGCTGCTTCTTTTTACCAATGAAAATGACAAGATAGTGGATAGATATAAAGTGTTGTCAGATCTAATATATATTATTAGAGAAAAAAAAAACTTTTTCGTCTGTAAATATTTCAGATAACATAGGTTTCTTTTACTTACGTGTGTTACTTCTTTGCTTTTTATTGACACATTTGTGATGCTGAAGAATAAATCGAGTAAATCATTTAGAAAAATATACAGAAAAGTGTGCTGCTTCTTTTTACCAATGAAAATGACAAGATGGTGGATAGATATAAAGTGTTGTCAGATCTAATATATATTATTAGAGGGGAAAAAAACTTTTTCGTCTGTAAATATTTCAGATAACATAGGTTTCCTTTACGTACGTGTGTTACTTCTTTGCTTTTTATTGACACATTTGTGATGCTGAAGAATAAATCGAGTCTTAAGCATGTGTAACTTCTTTAATTATAGCTTTAAAAATTTGTTTAAATTATTTTTTAATATATATTATATATCATGTATTAATTAAGCGGTATTATTATTATGAAATTACATGTTACCAAAAGAGAGAAATTTTTCAAGAATTTCCATATTCGGTGTAAGTATAAAATTAACGCGGATTATTTATAGTCTGTAATTTGACATATCACACAAAACAAAATTATTCAATGCAATAAACTTTTTTTTCCAAATATGGTTAGATGAGAAAGTTTACATTCGTGCATTGCATAAGTAGATATATTAAAGCGAATTCTTTTTATAGAAAGTACGAAGACAGTTTCTGTTGAGATTTATTTAACTTTTATAAAATGCTTATATATTTATTTGCCTTAATAAATTTACACACATTAATTTATGCATATATGATGCATCATGTGAATCAGTACCAAAAATAACAAAAGATATTAAATCTATATAGATTTATAAAACGTTATCTGATAAATATTTTCATAAACAATTTTTCGCGATATTTCTATTGGTTTACCGGATTTTCACTCCAAATAATCGATATAGTGTTAAAGATGGTTCGAAATATAGTATAGATGTATAGAAAGAGTCTCCGAAAATTTTATTACTAAAACGATTATGTCGCACAGTTTTTCATCAACAATATTTGAGAAACTAATCTAGAGAACTAATGTTGCAAGTTTCTGAAACTGAAAAAAAAAGAATGGACATCTAAGAGAATTTTATAAATATTTTTAAAAGATACTGTACGATAATTAAGAATTTTTAAACAATTTAATTGTTTAAAAACTCTTCTTTATAAATCCCCTCTTCTGCAGACAAGATAAAAATGATATTTTCATTATTAAATATCAAAAAATGAAATTGATGCGAATAAAGTTTGCAGGAGCTGATCATAAATAGAAGATTTTGTAAACGTCTAAAATATCGTTTGACTCAAGGTGCTTCTAACTTAATAAGTCTGTTTAGAACTAATATCAAATCTCTAGATACAACTTCCGCATCTCTTACATCATTTAATTCATTTTCGATTTTTTATTGATTTTTGGTTATGGGGAAATTTTAAAGCGTGCTTACAATATTAAGGAAATTTCACATTTCTGTTCTATTGTGCCATGAGATACAGATTAAAAAATAACATGTTCCACTCTAGTGTACTACTTTAAATGAACATGTCGAATTGCGAAGAAAGAATTTTCTGCTAGATCAACTTTCATTATTGTTTTCTGTTCAAATTAATTGAATTCATTAAACTCTTTTTCCAAAGTATAATTTCCACCGCTTCCTTTCTCTTATTATACTCCTCCATATCTATATATGGAGGATATATATATGAAACTATTGTAAACTTGATTATTATATCGAAATAAGATAACAGAACGTTTCAATATTTTTATTAGACTGAAAAATAAGAGAACAACACGTTTCATTATATCGATAAAATTTTTCATTCGAAATTACTAAACAAGCAATACTAGAAAAATCTAAAAAAGCACTTTCCCAATATAATTGCTATTTTGGAAATGACTAAAGATGCAATAATAGTTTAAAATATGAAGAAGGACCCAAGATTGGATTATTTGCTAGCCCAACTTCATAGCACATGTGATAGCCAACTCTGACTCCATGTCTTCATCATGAAGAGAAATCTGAAAAGCTTAACTGTCTGCCACTTTTTAAATGTACAATATTTAAAAGTTATGGAGTTAAAAAATGTGGCGTCAGGATAATGGAAATTTCTACAAAATTTCATGAAAATTTAATTAGTTTAAAAGTCATTCCTGAAAGACACATAGAGAGGATAGTGATTTCATAATTTTCACTTTCTCGGGAAAATAGGCTAACAATTAATTCTAAATAGGTTTTATTGTATAAATTATCATTACAGGCAATGTTTCTGGAATTAAACAGCAATGGACTATTTTATTAATGAAATTTCTAAAATTCTGGCGGCAAAAGAAGAGACTAAATAACTATTCTTACGACTTGAATGACCAAATCGATAGAATTGGTTTGGTTCCTTCGAAACAGCAAAAAGAATTGGAACAACCCACCCCGTCCAATGCACTGCAACCAAAAGTAAGTCTTTAAAATTTACAGTTATATTCTGTCTATAAATAAAAAACAATTTATAAAAAAATCAATTTTATTCCACGAATTATAGATAACCGATGAAATATCTATGAGCGGATTTAATTTTAACGGGGACAGTTTGATATTACGACTTGTAAGAAAAAGCGATTACAGAACAGAAATATTTCTTTTCCTAAATCTAAATGGTAGAGGTAGCTTCCAGTTACCGTTCCATCCAGATGTCAGAGCTTTCAGTTCCGAGGCTGAAGAGTTTTCTTCTTGCGGATTAAAAATTAAATGTTTGTCTGCCATGAGAAATTGGAGAGTTAGCTATAATGGCTTACTTAAGTATTTTGATAAATTAATGTTTACTAGTAAAGCATACTTTTATAATTAATTTTGTTTTTGACATTTTAATTAACTTTTTTTAGAAAGATAGACAGCGAAGAGACTAAAGAAATAATTCATATGAAATTTTCTTTCATGTAGGTTCTTAAAAGATAATCAATAAATTGATTACAATTTACCAAAAATTTCTCATCGAATTTTTGTTTTAGATGGTCGACAATCAGTAGTGCGTATGATTTTCAAAACGATTTTAACTGTAACTTATTATCCGAATCCATCAGCCAAGAAGAATCTCTACTCACTCCCTATAACGGTTTAAAAAAGTATGACTTCTTTTATACTTTAATCATCGCAGAATTATTGATGATAATTTTTATCAAGAAAAAATGTTATTTTTCATAACAATTGTGTAGAATTCTATCAATGTTTCAGATATAAGAAGTTATTTAACAGTTACGAGCAATGGGGACATTACAGCGGAACAATTATTATAGATGGCAAAGAAGAGGAAATGCATCTTTGGGGTCCACGTTACAGAAATCGAGGTAAAGAGTCACCATTTCACGTTTTAAAATTATAACCTCTTACACCATTTATAACAGAAATTTAATTCTACGTGAAAAGCAAATTTCTAGTGCGTGATATTATACTTCGTTCTGTTAAAAGCTATAAATGTAAATGTAAATCGAATTTATTAAAGATGAAACTCCAAATTATTAAATGTAACTGCAATGCAAATCACCAACAGTTTTGTTTGCAGGAGTTCTGGAATGGAACCAAATCAAGGATTACGTTAAAGTTTATGGTTATTTTAAGGTAAATTCTTATGTTCGCCAAATTGTACGTCGTTATAAAAATTTCTATAATAAGAATTACTTATACAATTTTTAGGACGGAATGATGTTTAATTTGGGGATTGTAAATATCCTCGAAACGTTTAAAAAGTAAGAAATAAAACATTTCTTATTTTCTACTCATATTTTTGTAGTATTTGTTTTAACATTTTTTATAGTTTAAAATACGGTTACGTCATTCAACCCAATCGATTCGTACGTCCCATTGAATCTTGTTATTTCGACATTACTTCGAAAGATGAGAAAAACATTCTGAAGAAATTGATATTTCGAGCCGGTTTGTTTTACTAAAGCTTTATTATTGTTATTTTAGAAAAGAATCTAATTTAATTCAATAAATATATCTGAAACTTGTTCTGTATGTTGTTATATCTCAGCTGGAAAATCCTATCAAGTCGACTGTAGACAATTAAATGAAAATGTGGAGATATTTTATGGAGAAAACGGAGAATTTTCAAGTAATATGCATCTCGCAAATTACGTTTTCGAAGAAATACAAGGCAAGGGATATGTTGAATATGGTGACAAGTATGCTGATTATTCTATTAATATTAAAAATAAGAATATTTTTATCAATCATAAAAGTATATATGGCAAGAGTAATGTTACCAGAAATCTCTACAAGAAGTGATATCAGAGTGATAAATCACTAGCAACATATAAATTTGTAATAAATAAGGCATGTAACAAGGTGATGAAAGTAAAAAATTGAAGAGCGCCTCTAATATTGTTCCAAAAGAAAAACAGGACGTCTTTTATGTTTTCATATTGACTCACTTTTCTAGTTATACTTATGAGCTACTAGTGACTTATCGCTCTAATATAATTTCATTGAGAGATTTTTATGCCATTTATCATTATATAGGCAATGTTTAATTATCTACAGTCAATCGGGCGAACTTTGGACCACTTTTTAGCTTTTTTTCAAAATTTGACCATTCCAGTAAACACGGTTATGGCCTTCGGGATCATTATAATTGGACAGCCCTGGTCTAGATGATTTGATAAACGACTCTGTTTAATGCAGATGTTGATATACTGAAGAAAACGAAAGATGAAATGACGAATGGGATATTATTGTTAATTAAGTCTCTATGCTGCTCTCCCATTTAGTTCGCTATCTCATACGTACAAATCATATCACTTAGATCTCTATCCACGTGTATCTCTCCAGGGAAATCTTTATACAGCGTCAAGATATACAACCAACTGAAAACCTTAAGCTGGTTCCACACATTTTGTGTCTGCGCCCCCTTTTTTCATATAAAAATTGGTACGCCCCTCAATTTTCATAACAGTGTAATTTTATATTTTCTACTTACAATTTAATATTACAATACAATATGCCATATTTTGTAAGGACAAAGTTCTTATACATAAAAGATATATATTTATTATAGTGTAATAATTTTTAATACAATTAAACAAACAAGAAAAATAGAATACATGTTTAATACAACATAGTATTTAATGATATAGATGGGCTTGTCTTTTGCACATCAATTCTCTCAAATCGGGTGTCATGAAAGATATGGCTACTCGCAATTCTTTTACAATCATTAAACCCGATCGTCATTTTGTTTTTAAAATAGAAAGCAGAAAATTTCTGGATACATAGATGGTACTATATTTATAACCATTTTACTGATTCAGTTATTTTCGATACCAATTTGAATTTATTTTTTGCTTGGTTTGTATCAAAAATGATGTTTTTATTATTTCTTGCGCCTCCTTGGAATAGACTCGCACCGCCTAGTGGAGCGCACCTCACACTGCCTTAAGCAGTCATTGAAATTAAAAGATCGCATACGCTATCTAGTGCAAAACGATACCTCACAGGAATAAATAAAATTAGAAAAAATTGTTTGTTTTAATCAGGATTGCAGAGTCGGAGTCAGATTTTTAAAATGCTCGGAGTTGGAGTCGGATCTTACAAATTTCAGGGAATCAGAGTCGGATTTTTTTTTTAAAAGGTGGAGTCGGAGTCGGATCATTTGTCATCCGACTCTGCAACCTTGGTTTTAATGACGTATACAATCTCTCAAAGTTTGTCTAATTTTTTGTCACTCTGTATATATATTTTAGTTAGAGATAATTTAAGTTTTTAATTTACTTACTCTTTACACTTCTTGTCTAATTCTTTGCGATTTTTATAACTGGAAAAAATATATTAAAATTAACTTATGATAAGAAAAAATATTTCCTTACAACAATAATAAATTATAAGTTTAAAGAGTATATTTTTATTAGATATGAATTATTAACAGTGTAAGGAAATATTTTTTCTTATCATAACAATAATAAATTATAAGTTTAAAGAGTATATTTTTATTAGATATGAATTATTAACAGTTTGATGACTATAAAATAAATATGAGAAAGATGAATCCTCTGAATATAAATTTATTTTTCCGTCAAAAATCTTCTTTAAAAAATTAATTACCATTCTGTTTTGATCAAATTCAAAGTTCAGATAAGAAAAATTACAAGTGAATAAATTTAACAGAAAATACTCTTAATTTATTTTTATACTATGCTCTGCGTTGAACGACAGTTTATTATATGTTTAAAGGTTTAAGTAAAACAATGAATTAATTTTTAATTAATTTTTCAACTTTTATTAAATGTTGTTTTCAAATAGTTATAGTTGTTCAACATCTTTGATGAATGAATCTGTGTTCGATGGTATAATGAGATTCTTCAACGAAAGCATTAAAAATTACGTAGATTATTTCATAAAACTCCTTTCAGCCATTCTTCGTTATAAACAAACATATACGCGCAGACATTTCAGATTTATAATATACCTGTATATATATATAGGCTATATAGATATCACTAATAGTACACCACGTGGTATCAGTCAAGTTATTTCAACTTTTATTAAATGTTGTTTTCAAATAGTTATAGTTGTTCAACATCTTTGATGAATGAATCTGTGTTCGATGGTATAATGAGATTCTTCAACGAAAGCATTAAAAATTACGTAGATTATTTCATAAAACTCCTTTCAGCCATTCTTCGTTATAAACAAACATATACGCGCAGACATTTCAGATTTATAATATACCTGTATATATATAGGCTATATAGATATCACTAATAGTACACCACGTGGTATCAGTCAAGTTACTAAGCCTATCAAAGTTTAATTTAAATTAAGAATAATATTAAATAAGGTCATGTAAGATATAATACATAGCAAATTAGAGATATACTACACCTTAAAAATAAAATAACAACCTTTTAATATGAAATCTTAATATCAGTAGTTAACAAAATACTGAAATTCACAGCACAGTATAAAACATCAGCCATTAATTTCAAACGCAATAATTATGTGATCATTTTAATCCATGTTAGCTGTTATATAAAATAATTTTCGTAAATTACGCCGATCACTGGGGACATATACTAATGTTATGTCCTTTATGACCTTCCTGTATAAATCCCCTAGCAAATAAAATTTATTTCACAAAAATCGATTCAGCCGTTTTCGCGTTATATACGAATAAATATGCGCAGGTATTTCAGATTTATAATACAGTTGAGTCTTCGTAGTCTGCCAACCGCCGCACCGCCCACATGAAACTTTCGTCACAACTTATCGATGTGCAAAAGAAACTAACGTAAACAAATTGTCAATCCCTATTCGTTCGTCGCGTAGGCGTTATCGTCGGACTAATTTTTAAGCTCATTACACTGTTTCATTATCAGTGTTTGTTATTTATCTTTACGTAATGCCACAAATCGGAAAAAGTGAAAAACAAAAATACAAGACATTGACTGTCGTCGAAAAAGCAGAAATACAATAATTAAGAAACTTGATTTGGGAGTAGTGATTGTGCTCGAGATTCCCGTCTCGAGAAATTTCGAGATTTACAAGAAAATTTCATTCCCGATTCTCGAGAATTTTTATTTTTTATACTTCGGGATTCCCGATTCTTGAAAAAATTTATAAGAATTTTTTCAAGAATCGGGAAAATAAAATAATCTGCGATATAATAATTATTTTGATCTCTCTTTTGCCCTGCAACGTCTTCGAGCAATAAAAAGTGAATAAATTATGTGATTTATCCACGTCACTTCTACTAACTTTATATTTCAAAAAAAAATTATCTGAAACTAATCACAAAATAATGCTTAAAACAAGCAGATAAATCTAAAATAACACATAGATTAATAAATTGTGCAAAAATCATTCATTGTATTGTAATTTTAAAGATTTTTATCATTGTAGACTTGCCATATTACGCCCTTAGGATGATTTTTGATGAGGTTTATATAAAAAAATCAAAACAAATATTTGGTTTTTATCCCAGAATAACAATTACATCTAATGATGTCTATGAGATATGATCTAATATAGTGTATCAGAGGATGAGTGAATACCTAGCCCTCAATCATTCTCCAAATCTCCCATCTTCACTCAATGGCCAGCGACTATAGAGCTCTCTTAGAAAATTATGTAGCCAAAATAAGGGATTCTAAATCTTCCTAACAGGTGTATCTGTTGGTCTAAATAATGACGTGTAAAACATAAGTAGTCGTCTAGGTGTGAAAGATCATATACGTGTATATAAGTTTTTACACAAAAATTCCATTTCTGGAATTTTTATATCCAAACACAGGACCTGTTTAGCAGATAAACGAAGAGACTGCGTTTACTGAAAAGCTATTTTAATAAAAACTATCAATATAGTAATTGTAACACAAATATGATTATTTTTTTAATATTATTGAAATCTGAAATATTTTTTTCCAATATAATAAAAAAATTTAAATAAAAACGAATATAAAACAACCCAATACTAATTGTTTTAATTTTGTATCTTTCTCTGCCTTATTCTGTTTTCATCCTTATTAAAAACAGGTATTTTTTAACTCAACTTTTTTAGAAATTGGAGATTCTCAAGAATTTCCAAAAAGGAATCTAGAATCTCGAGAGATAAATTAATTACCAATTGTAAATTCCTGAATCTCGAGAAAGCAAAATGTTCGGGAAAACACAATCACTACTTGGGAGAAAAGCTTAATGATTTGGTTTCGTTTTATGGTATTGGATAGCCAACATTTATGACATTAAAAAAATCTGTATGTCTTGAAGGGTTTGTAAAAAATTTCAAGAGCAAGAGTAGTGACAGGAAAGTCTTAATAAACTGATCGTATTCCTTTGTGTAATTTCATTTTTTTTCGTTGAACATCCAACAATCTTGAAATCAGACAAGACCCGGTCCCATATATGTCGCATTAGAGAGACTCTACTAATACATATAGATGAAGACAATAACAAAAAAACGTACATGATAAAGATTAATTTTGTTTAGGTAAAACTGAATTAATATTCACATTTTAATATTCATTAATTTAACACATGCAAAAATATATTTGAATAATTATTTTACGTAAACATATTTAATAATAATATTTGCGCTTATTTTGCCTAAATAACACAAATTTTAATTTTAATAAGTTGTAAATTCTTTACCTATATAACGACGATATTTTAAATGATAAGTTATAATTTTTTATGTGTTGTTGCCACGATGAAATATGTAGAAGTGAAAAAGTTTCCGGTGGGAAAGGATCTTCTTTAGCCATGCTTTGTAAATTATTAAATATACAGGAAAACGTAAATTACAAGTTTATATTATAATTATTTTTACGCTGTTTGTCTTTTGTTATTATTTTATAAAGCTGTTTTTATTTCAGGCATCTGATTCTGATAGCAAACACGATTTTGTCGTACCCAGAGGCATTGTTATCACCACATCTGCTTACCAATATCACATAAAAAATTATAACTTATCATCAAAAATATCGTCGTTATATAGGTAAAGAGTTTAAAACTTATTAAAATTAAAATTTGTGTTTTATGTGTTGTTGATAAGCAGATGTGGTGATAACAATGCCTCTGGGTACGACAAAATCGTGTTTGCTATCAGAATCAGATGCCTGAAATAAAAACAGCTTAATAAAATAATAATAATGACAAACAGCGTAAAAATAATTATAATATAAACTCGTAATTTACGTTTTCCCGTATTGTTAATAATTTACAAAGTTTGGCTAGAGAAGATCCTTTCCCACCGGAAACTTTTTCACTTCTACACATTTCATCGTTGAAATCCACCACAAATGGTATTTCCCGAGTTAATTTTACTGAATATTATAGAATTAATTCGATTATTAATTTTTTTAAAAAGTAATGAATAAATTAAATAAGTTTGTAATTTCACCGTTTTCCTGAAGCAAATGAGGATATCTGAATTTTAACGTTGGATGCGATGTCGGAGTTTCATTCCTGAAAGAGAGATTTGATGTAATACAGTCAATCGGGCAAACTTTGGACCAGCGGGGGTAACTTTGGACCACCCTGTAAATATGCATTATTTCTTTTTATAGAATTAATTCGATTATTAATTTTTTTAAAAAGTGATGAATAAATTAAATAAGTTTGAAATTTCACCGTTTTCCTGAAGCAAATGAGGATATCTGAATTTTAACGTTGGATGCGATGTCTCATTATTAATTAATTATATTTAAAAAATAATGAATAATTAAAATAAAGTTTAAGTTTTACCATTTTCCTGGAGCAAATGGGGGTATCTAAATTTTAATGTTGGTTGCAATCTCGGAGTTTCGTTCCTGAAAGAGAGATTTAATGCAATAGCGTAATTAAATATTGTCTATGAAATATAAATGGCATTAAAAAAATCTCTCTATAAAATGATATTAAAGTGATAAATCACGAATAGCTCATAAATATAATTAGAAAAAGTGAATCAGAATGAAAACATAAAAGACTTCCTGTTTGCTTTTGGAACAATAGTAGAGGCGCGCTTTTTTTAATTTTGTATTAATACTTTCATCATCTACTTACAAGCCGTTTTTTATTATAAATTTATATGTTGCTAGTGATTATCATTCTGATATCATTCCATGCAGAGATTTCTGGTGACATTGCTCTTGCCATATATCCATTTATGATTGATGATAATAGTCTTATTTCTAACATTTAGATAGAATAATCAACATACCTGATACCATATTCAACATATCCCTTGCCTTGTATTTCTTCGAAAACACAATTTGTAAGATGCACATTACATACAATTTCTCCATAAAATATCTCCACGTTTTCATTTAATTGCGTACAGTCGACTTGATAGGATTTTCCAGCTGAAATATAACAACATGCATGGCAGTTTTGAGACACATTTGCTGAATAAAACTGGATTATTTTTATAATAACAATAATATAAGTTTTAGTACAACAAACCAGCTCGGAATATTAATTTGTTTAGGAAGTTTTTCTCATCTCTTGAAGTAATGTCGAAGTAACAAGATTCAATGGGATACACGAATCGATTGGGTTGAATAACATATCCGTACTTTAAACTGGAAAAAAATATTACAACAAATGTCACGAAAACATAAATTGAAAAGCAAAATATTTTTATTTCTTACTCTTTAAACACTTCGGGAATATTTACAAGCCCCAAATTAAACATCATTCCGTCCTAAAAAAATGTATAAGTAATTCTTATTACAGAAATTTTTACAAGGACGTACAATTTGGTGAATGTAAGAATTTACCTTAAAATAACCACACACTTTAACGTAATCCTTGATTTGCTTGCATTCCGGAACTCCTGCAAACAAAACGAATTAGTGATTTGCATTGCAGTTATACTAGAATAATTTGCAATTGAAGTTTCATATCTAATAAATTCAATTTACGTTTTACATTTATAGCTTTTTAACAGAACGAAATACAATCCACCGAAATTTGTGTTATTTAGAAAAAATAAACGCAAATATTATTCTTAAAAATGTTAATATAAATAAATTATTCAAATATCTCTTTCGCATGTATTAAATTAATGAATATTAAAATATGAATAATAATTCAGATTTGCTAAACAAAATTAATTGTTAAATTAAACTTTATCATGTATATTTCCTTACTATTCTCTTCGTCTATATATATATAGACACAGTATAAATATGAAACGCCTGTGCCTACTTATTCGCTTATAACACGAAAACGGCTGAATCGATTTTTCTAAAGCAAATTTTGTTTGTTTGGTGATTTATGCTGGAAAAAAATTATAAAGGACGTATTATTAGCATTTATCCATAACGATCGGTGTAATTTATGTAAATTTTTTTATAAAGCACCTAAGATGGATTATAATGGTCACATAATTCTTGCTTTTAAAATTAATGGCTGATATCGAATACTGTGATATGTATTACAGTATTTCTTCGAAATACTGAAATTCAGATTTCATATTAAAAAGTTGTTATAGTTTTGTTTTTAAAATGTAGGATATCTCTAATTTGCTATGTATTATACCTTACATTACCTTATATAATATTAGTCTTAATTTAAATTAAACTTTGATAGGCCTAGTGACTAGACTGACCCACTTGGTTTTGTGTTATTAGCAATATATATTATAAATCTGAAATGCCTGCGCGTATATATTCACTTATATCACAAGAATCTAAATGGATTTTTATAAAATAATCCTGGATATCTGTAATCTATATATATTATAAATCTGAAATACCTGCGCGTATATATTCACTTATATCACAAGAATCTAAATGGATTTTTATAAAATAATCCACATATTTCCTGATGCTTTTCTTTGGAGAATGTAACTCTCATTACACTTTCGAACAGATATAAGTCTGCATTTTTGATGCACGATATCTGTGAGCAAAATTTAATAAAAATTGAAAAAATAATATAAAATTAACTCATAGTTTATTTAAACTTTTAAAAAATATAATAAACTGTCTGACCAATGCCGGGCACGGATCTACTATTATAATAAAAAATTAAGAATATTTTCTGTTAAATTTAGTTCATTCTGATTTTTCCTATCTTCGCATTGCACCTGATCAATATAGAATGGTAATTAATTTTTTAGAGAATGTTTCCAAAGGAAAAATAAATTTATTTTCAGACTGCCCAACTTTCTAATATTTATTTTTTAACATTAAGTTGTTAATAATTTATACGTAATGAAAATATTCTCTTTAAATTTATAGTTTATTATAGTTATAAAGAAATAACTTTTTCTTATGATAAATTAATTTTAATATACTTTTTTCCAGTTATAAAAATCGTAAAAAATTAGACGAGAAGTGTAAACAGTAAGTAAATTAAATACCTGGTTATTAATCTCTTACTTAACAACTATATATAATAAGGTAAAAAATTAGATAAACTTTGAGATTTGTATAGGACATTAAAACAAACAAGTTTTTCTAATGAGAGGTATTTCCTGTGAGATATTTTTTACTACTAGATGATATATACAATCTTCAATTTCAATGATTGCTTAAGGTTATTTGACTTGATCTAGTGCAGAGATTTTGTCATCATGGGGAGATAAAATAATATATAGAAATAAGTAACATAGTTTGCGCGTATGGAGCAGCAACTTTAATGGGAGAGCAGAATAGTGGCTTAATAACAAGGCTATCCCAATCATCATTTCCTCATCATTCGACGTTTCCTTCAATATATAAACATCAAGAGGGTCGATTATTATGTTACTTATCTCTATCTAAGTGTATCTCAGCGTGATGGCAAAGTCTCTGTACTGGATCAAGATATACAATCGACAACCTTAAGCAATTATTGAAATTCAAGATCGCATACACCATCTAATGGCAGAAAATTTTTGTTGCGCCCCTTCAAGTCATTAATAGACTTGAGGGGGCGCAACAAAAATTTTCGCTCGGGGCACTAAATGTTCTAGAGTCGGTACTGGGCTAGACTTTCTCATCTGTTATCTTTGTGGCTGAATGCACAATCTTCCACAATTTCCTCGAGAACCTACGCTCGGGGCACTAAATGTTCTAGAGCAGGTACTGGGCTAGACTATCTCATCTGTTATCTTTGTGGCTGAATGCACAATCTTCCACAATTTCCTCGAGAACCTATTTGTGCAATTGTTGCAAGACATGCCACTGATAGCAAGACAATAAATGTGGTTCCACATGATGGCGGAATTGAATTTAAATTTCATAGTTCGTATGCACAATTATTTAAATCAACAATTTCAAGAACCTGGATTGGCAGAACTGGTTTTCTTCCATGGTCTTCCCATCACCAGATTTGTTTCCATTAGACTTTTTTATTTGGGTCGATTGGTCTCGTTTACGAAACTTCCGTTGAAACAGAGGAGAATATAGGGACCAGAATAATTGAAAAAGCAGGGAAACTTCAAGATAATCATGGATTCTTTCCCTCAGTTACAGAGTCAATAACCCTGCGATGCGAGCTTAATGCAGATGTCAATGGCATCGTTTTTAAATCTTTTCTGTAAAATGAAGTGATTTTGATATATAAATAGTTTATAAAGTATATAGTTCAAAAAATATTATCATAATGATATATTTGTAGGAATTTAGTTGTTTAAGATATTTTGTTTTATTCTGGCAAAATAATTCCTCACAAGGAAAAATGGCATTAGAAATAATTGTTTCTTTTAATATCCTGTACAATCTCTTAACATTTGTCTATTTAATTTTTTGTTACTCGGTATACATTTATATATGATACTATCTTGTTTTAAGGCTAACCGAAGAGTTTTCTAAGACGATTCTCTCTGATCATATCAAACGAGCTATTTTGAATAAAATGGAAGAGGTATATTCTAAAGACTTTCAAAATGTCGCATTTGCAGTCCGTTCATCAGCTTCAGGTAACTATAAAAAATAAGAATTATGTTAAAATTCTTGATGGCAATATGGGTTAAGTAAATTATAATAAAGTAAGGTTAATTGATTAATTTAGGAGAAGATAGCGTGGAGACTTCCGCGGCAGGACAGATGGATACATATCTGGGTATTCGCTCCATTGATCAGGTAAGAGAGTTCATCTCCAAAATTCTCTTAGATAATAATCTTCGTGATTATTTTAAGTTATTTATGTAATATATGCCAATCAATCTCTGATCAGAATGGCATATATTATCTAAATGTAACAATTTTTAAATTTTCATTTTACATTATAAATTTTCCATTTCCGAAAAATTTATTTATGTATTTTATCATCTTTACTCCTTTTTTAATTGTTTTAATGTCTCTCGTTTTTTAGAGCATTATTCTGATTTTTATGACAAAAATAATATTTATTTATTAATATATACATACTTTTATGTATGTAAAGGCGAATCATATATATCCGCATTCTTTTTAGATATACCAACATGTGGTGAAATGCTGGAGTTCTCAATTTTCGAACGTGGCAGTGAATTATAAAAAGTAAAAAAATGGTAATCATTTATATGTTGCAATATTTAAGTATTAATATTATTTTACCTTTGCCAAGGCAAATGGGGCAAAGTTTAGATAACAATATGGCTGTAGTTGTTCAAGAGATGATACCTGCTCAAGTAGCTGGTGTGGCATTCACTTGCGATCCAGTAACGGGAAATCCATCCTGTGTCACTATTACGGCCAATTATGGCTTAGGAGAGGTATTTACAAGAATTAACTTTAATATACGGTCTAATTTAATAACTTTTTGTGAAATGTTAATATTTGATCAATATTTTATTCCATTTAAGTCAGTAGTATCTGCTGCCAGCGAACCCGATACGTTTGTATTAAGAAGGAACCTCGATAATACATTAATCATCGATTCTCAGACGGTTGGAGAAAAGCGTATAAAAATTCTGATGTCAGGTACAGTACATCGGTTGTAAATTAAATACATCTTTGTATACATCTACAAACAGAAGTAAAGAGATATTTTCTAATTTAGAGGAAGGAGGAACTATATCTAAAACTGTGGGGGAAGAAGATGCAAAATTATGTTGTTTGAAAACCGAAAACGTTTATAAGATAGGAAATGTTGCAGTTTTTGTACGCTTGATGCATTTAAATAAATTAATTCTTTTACATGTAACTATTTTGTTTTTTCAATAATTTTTACCTTTAACTAGATAGAACAGTGTTTTGGAAATCCAAGAGATATTGAATGGGCAATTGTAAACAACCAAATTTATCTCTTACAGGTAATGCCAATCATTAATCATCTTGTATGTTGAACAGACATTCTATTTTATTTTTCCTCGGTTGTACTTCATTCTTCATTTTAATACTTAATTCATTTTACTACTATTTTTAAAAAACACAACATTAGAATAGCGATGTGGTATTTATGAAATTTGAAATTAATTTTGTTTTAAAATTATTATTAAACTTTAAAGAAATTATTGAAAATATTTTTTATGAGAATTGTTTTATTTATTGTTTCAGGCTAGACCCATCACCACGTTTGACTTAGAGACCGATTACGAGATAATTCACGAACTCGATACAGGACTTTTAACGGATTCTGAATATCTTACGAAGGCTAATGTTGGGTGAGTATTTTAATTTTATCTAATGCTAAACATTTTTGAAATTTTATTTTACGAAAGCATTATTTTTATCTAATACGAAAATGATCAAAATTTATTACAATATTTTTAAAAATATCTATATCTATATATACAAAGTTTTTGATTAAAATATAAAACTGCTTTTATTTATTTATTTATTTATTTTGTTTGTCAAAACTTGAAGGGCATCATTCATTATTAACAAAGTTACATGCATATTAATTTTGGTGTTGTGGGATCTCGTTACACTATGGTCGCTATTCGAAATACAGATAGGCCTCGATTAGCGCGACTTAAAAAATTGATACCGTTATTCGGTTAGCGCGAGAAAAGATTCGATTAGCGAGAGTTGTAAACACAGATCAATCTTACTAACAAAGCTCCTTTTATGATGTCAATTAACAAATTACCGTTAATTTTCGGTTAGTAAAACCGAACGAGGAGCAGTCCAAGAACGGTCACACGATTTTGAAGGGGTGAAAACCGTTTTTACATTGTCACTGTTTACTTTGGAGTGTTGTCTTGTGGAATACGAGCTGTCAGCGAGATTGTTACAAACGATTGTTATTTCTTCGCTGTTGAAGATGGTGTGTCAGGTCGTGAAAAACGAACATTTCCGACATTTTCTGCTGTACGAGTTTAACCGAGGTTCAAGTGCAGTAAATGCAGCTAGAAACATCTATGAAGTGTACGGAACTAATGCCATCGGTGAAAGCACAGCAAGGAAATGGTTTTCTCGTTTTAAAGCGAATCAGTTTAATTTGCATGATGGAAGACGCACAGGAAGACCATCCGATTTTGATGAGGAACGTTTAAACAGCTGTACCATGAATTCCTTCCTAGGAATGAAACCATCACATCAGAAGTTTATTGCCAACAATTGTGACGACTTGCGGCCAAAATTGAGGAAAAACGGCCTGGACAACGCCACATTCTTCTGCATCATGATAATGTACGCCCTCATGTTGCCAACATGACAAAAGCAGTTATCCAGGAGCTCGGATGGGAGATTATCCTCCATTCCCCCTATTCACCGGACCTTGCCCCTTCAGATTTTCACTTTTTCCGTTCCATTTCCAATCACATTCAAGGACACACCTTCGAAGTTGAGACTGCTCTCCAAACTTGGATTGATGACTTCCTACTCAAAACCAACAGATTTCTACAGATGGGGGATCTAAAAACTACCCCAACGTTGGCAGGAAGTTATTGACAATGGCGGAGATTACATTGCTGAATAGTTTCTTGCTTGATTTGGTCAATTTTAACTGAATTTTAAAACTTAAACCTATATTTAAAACGCTACGGAATTATGCATCAACCTAATACATTAGTTTTTTCAAACGGTTGTTATAATTATTTAATTAATTTTACTAATTGAAGAGTGTGATTCCAAAATACGCTCAGTCCATTTTTGTTAATTTTCAGGAGAAGCAAAATATAAATTGAGAAAAATACTTGTGTGAATGATAATCTACCACCAGATATCTGTTTATAACTCATATACATGCACTTCTCAGTAGAATCTTGAAATCAGTCATCATTAGTTTATAAATACACAATGACTAATATAAAATGGTATTAATAGAAACTCGTTAAGTCCAAGGACTGAACGTGTTTTTAATTACACTCATTCTTCATTAGAGGAAAACTAAATTTATTTTGATTTAAGTATTAAAATACAACGATTCTCGGTATTCGCGGATTCCCTATTCACGTTTTCACTATTCCCGAAAATTTATTTGTAACCACAATTCCATTTTCGCGTTTATTCGCCGATTATCGCTGAGCAGCGAACTAAGCTCTATATTTCTCATAGGTACAATGGTTCAGTATTCGCGAAGAATTTACAGAACGTAACTATCACGAACAACAAGAAACGACTGTAGTGAAAAGTAAATGTTTGAACTTCCCCATAAGTACAATGCACTCATGGGAAGTTCAAACGTTACTTTAATTACTTCATGGGAAAATTCTGGGGGGCCTTCCCCATGAATACATTATACTCATGGGAAAGGCCCCAGAATATGTACTTGGAAGAATGCGACTCCAAACTCGCATTCTTCCAAGTTAACTTTTCGGAAGGTTGGCGGCCATTTTTTTGTTATTTTAGTGTGAATTATAGGGTTTATATGCATTTTTACCAAATGAAAATTCTGTTTGTAATTTGGAACTTGATGTACCTTTTTTGTTGAAATTCGGTAATATAAAAAATTTTTAATACTATAATTAGCAAAATTGAACAATGTAGCACCCAGTATGAAAATACTAATATAAAAATTAACCGTAACATTTTTTTATAAAATGTATCTCAAAATCTCGGCCGAACTGACGATAGTTAATCCAACATTTGAAATGCATTTTCGTCGGGAAGGTTGAACATAAATTTGTGATGATAATTCTCTCTCTTAGACAATAGTTTCCTCAAGTTATTTTCCACCTTTCTTGTAGAATGTTGATATTTTTCTCACTCCGTATTCTTAGTTAGGTTAAGTTGGTTAAGCGGCCATATCGCAGGAGGGATATACTATATCTGGCGGCGGCCACTTATAGAGTCATAAGCATCACAAGCTCGCCAACATCCATTATGAGGTCAACCGGATGGTTGAAGGATGGGGTTCAAAGGGCTGGGCCTGGATCCCTCCTGAAAAACTAAATGTGTGCGACTCGGATTTGAATCCGGTCCTCCAGGGTGATAAGCCACAGCTTTACCACGCGGTCATCCAACCGACTATTTTGTGTAGAAAATAATATTTTAACGAAATACATGCTGATACATAATAAGGATTATCTAATAAAATTGTATTAATCATTATATAAAAACGATTATTTAAAATTTTACTTACTGTATTATTTTTAGAGATTAATTTACCTGCTAATTGCTCATACATATGTGCCAGAGGTAGATATGCCACATAAAAGTCATCTTCTTTGCTAAAAATAAATTTATTATAATTTACTGTGAAGATTAGGATAGAATAATAATTATTTTTTACACAATATTCTTTACTTCAAAATACAAAATTTTTAATTTTTAAATTACATTTACAAGTATTGCATTGTGTTATTTAGAAGTTTTCTGTTATTTTGTTTCTGTAGTGTGTGTGTGTGTGTGTGTGTGTGTGTGTGTGTGTGTGTGTGTAGAGTGTGTGTGTGTGTGTGTGTGTGTGTGTGTGTGTGTGTGTGTGTGTGGTTCTTATTAATGTGTAGAGACATAATTGTCATCAATATGTCTTTGGAATAGTGTATGTGTGACGTGTGTGTGTGTACGTGTGTACGTGTGTGTGTGTGTGTGTGTGTGTGTGTGTGTACGTGTGTGTGTGTGTGTACGTGTGTGTGTACTTTTCTGTTATCTGGGCGCAATTGTCGATTCGTATGTGTGTGTGTGTGTGTGTGTGTGTTGTTTGTTTGGTGTGCGTACTCAGCATTTATGTATTTTTTGTCAACAGATGATGCCACTTTCAATTCTGGAAGAATACTATGTGGCAGGGCGAAACAAGCCCTTCCAGAGGCTGCTCACTTCTGCGAAGGGGTCAGCTGGAGGTTGGGAGTCGACGAGCCGGGATCCCATGACCCATGATAAACATTTTCAAGGGGTGGGACTCGAGACTCGAACCGGGGCCTTCCAGACTGGAAAACCGAAACGTTTCCACGAACTCTGAAGTTTTGTCTTGCCTCTGTCGTTTGCATTTATAACGGCGATTCTGGAACCATATTTTCACTTGAGTGGATGTTAACTTCAACATGCTGGCTAGTTGATCTCTCTCCTGTGCCGATAGATAACGTGGTTGTAGCTTTTATATTTAAAAACAAAAAGTGATATTTAAAATTAACAAAGTCTGAAAGTTTTGTCGAATACTGTTTAGCACTAAAATTGGCATGATATCATCTCTTTACATTCGACATTTATGAATCATTACACAACCCAGTTTTTCTTTTCTATAAATTATTAAGTTTGTATATCAATTTAACTGATTTTCATGCTGAACTCAAACGTATATGTTGGCGGCCGGATGGCCGAGTAGTAAGCATTGGCGTGTCACGCTGGAGAACCCGGGTTCGCGTCCCGGATCTAGTCCCGGATTTTTTCGGGGTACTGGGCCGGGCCCGGTGATCCCCATCCTTTACTATCCGGCCCCCCTCCACGGGTGTGGGTGCCGCTCGTGGTTGGAACATGCCCCGCCCCCTTAGTAATCTGCCTGATTGGAAAAGGGGCGTAAAATATGCAGCGGCCGGATGGCCGAGTGGTAAGCATTGGCGTGTCACGCTGGAGAACCCGGTTCGCGTCCCGGATCTGGTCCCGGATTTTTTCGGGGTACTGGGCCCAGCCCGGTGATCCCCATCCTTTATCATCCGGCCCCCCTCCACGGGTGTGGGTGCAGCTCGTAGTTGGAACATGCCCCGCCCCCTTAGTAATCTGCCTGATTGGAAAAGGGGCGTAAAATATGCAAAAAAAGCTATATATTGCACATATGTAACGGCCATAATAAAACTCACAAGTCAGTAGAATTACTCTAAGCTTATGAAATTCTACTAAAACGGCCCTTTTTACTATTTTAACTGGTTCTGAGAATCCCTATCACCCTAAGTGATAGGGAATCGCAGTAATAACCATAAGCCATCCACATCCTTGGTGGGATCAACACTCAAGAGGTGGTTGGAGTTCAATGAACTCGATCTCATCTAAATATATTTGTTGGAGATGTGAGACCGAGAACTGAAACTGGATCCCAATTGATAAGATCGCCCAAATGGCCGAATAGTAAATCAGTCGCTTACCATCTTGGAGGATCTAAATTCAATTCCGAGTAACACTTCTTCAGTTTATCAGGAGGGCCCGGGCTTATACGGTTAAATCTCATTCTACAATCCTCCAGTTGCTCCATTATGGATATTAGCCAGCTCGTGATAGGTTGTAAAAGTGATCGCAGAGTAATTTAAGCTAACCAGATAATAAACGAACATCTGACCACGCGGTCATCCGGCCAGCATTGTACTTGAATTTAAATTATATTCGCAGAATGTTAAAAGATTTTCAAGAATATATCTTTGGTATCAATTTATTATCTAATACTCTTAATGGGAAAATATATGTTATACGTACAAAAAATCTTGGGAGATATCGCTGTATCCTTGCATGCTATATAAGAAGCATTTGTGAGGAACCAGCACGCCTGAAATGAACAACACAAATTAATCACAATCAGCAAAATGTATTCGACAAAAAGAACAGAAACAAACCTTTAGGTACACCTGTTGATCCGCTTGTGTACATTATAATAGCAATATCTTCTGGCGAAGGAGGTACCATTTCATATTCTATGAATAAAATATATAAAATTCGTTATACAGTATACGAAAAATGGCAAAAAATTTAGTCTTTCAAGAATTAATGCCGATTTTCACGCGAATGGAACTGGAATGAAATTTACTTTCAACCTCGATTTGAAGTCATGAGAGAACTGGAAATTCGCTTGAACTGTAGCGTGCTCTCATATCAACTCTACCATGAAGGTGAAATTGCAGATTCTATCATAATTTAGACTTTAGTGAACTTAGAGGCGTATAATACGGTGATAACTATTTATCTCAACTGCGTCAGTTTAATTGATATTCTTCAATAATATCTATTTTTTATATGATAAATGCCACAGAAATTACAAATATGCTATTAAAATGAAATTAAACTGTCAATAGCTGGTTGGTTAATTGGTTAGGTAGGTTAAGCCCGCATATCGCACGAAGGATATACTGTATCTGGCGACCGCCACTTGTAGAGCCATTACGTTACAGGCTGGCCAACACCCATGATGGGGTCAACTGGATGGTTGAAGGATGGAGTTCAACGCGCCCGGCCCGTTGAACTCGATCCTGGAAGTGTGGGAACCGGATTTGAACCCGGTCCACGGTGGTAAGCCAAAACTTTACCACGCGACATTGTTTTTCAGGAGGGATCCGGGCCCGGCCCATTGAATCCCATCTTCAACCATCCAGTTGACCCCATCATGGGTGAGTTCGTTGAGCCCATCATGGGTGTTGGCCAGCCTGTGACGGGCTCTACAAGTTGCTGACGCCAGAAAAAAATATATCCCTTGTTGGCTTAGCTACACTAACCTAACCTAATCGAAAAAGCATTAACAGTAGGGAAACATTTCACTAAGAAACGACCTTCCAAAAATTATTGAAATTATTTCACTTAATTGATAAATAAATTCCACAAATAGAAGACACAAAGTTATCGAATCTGTTATTTTATTAATTGCAAAATGAAAATGCATATTACATCGCCTGACAATAGAAATGATAAGATTGTAAATGCTCGTATTCAAGTAAATCAAGTCCTTGATATATTTTCTGTAGATATCTGGCATTAATATAGAAATTACTGATCATCAAGATTATGAATAAATGTATCAAATTTATCAATTCATCAATGTTTCTGGGTCTTGATCTTTTTTATTAATTCTACTTTTAAAATGAAGATCAAAAATATACAGAATACCTGAAGATGATCTGCACCTATACATGATACCTGTGATTTACTTGAAGAGAATCTACATAGGTTGTCTTTAATTTGTAATAATTATGCTTCTTAAAGACGAAACATGAATATTCTGTAATTTTATGTGCAACTATCTAGTGAAGAAATTTGTTTGCATAAATATCTCAAATAATAGTTTCCATATTTTTTATTATAATGAAGTGTTTTCTATAATTTTTAAAATCTGAGTCTTATCTTGTGCAATGTTTGTATACATTATGAAATAGTTACTTTGAATTTATGCAAATTTCTGTATCATTTCGAAATGTCTACTCAAATCACTTGAAATGTTGGTGATAACTTTTAAAAATTTATTGAAATTTCTGAAAATTTTTAGTTAATTATCGAAATGTTTGCGTTAATAGATGCGAGATCTTGTAATAATGAACATGCCGCGTTAACTTTTGCTTTTCTCAATTTTGCGATATTAGTTGTAAATATTAATGCTATTTGATAATAGTTATAAATGTATATTTGTTATATTACTGTACTTACTTGCATTACAGTTGCGGCCCATCTCTTCTAATTGAGAAAAGCTCAAAAGTTTGACATCAGCGAAGTCATCCGGAACAGAAGTTTCAAAATCTTCGAAGTAAATGATATGTTGAACGGTAGGAATTTTCTGAATCATTTTCTATGATAAAAAAAGAGCGAATCAATTATTTTTCTGATGGTATTGATAGTATACGAATCAATCGAAAAGAGGCAAAAATCTACCTTAATTTTTGGCAGTAATTCGCTAAAGGTGATCAAATACTGAGAACCAACTTGGTTGATTCCATAGATCAATCCCTCCTCTCCCAAGTTGGTATAGCAGGTTGCCACTGAAAGGCAGAACCAAAACTGTGTATGTTACCGAAACTATAAAACGTAAATTCAAGTTACTTACCAATGATGTTGGTGCGGTAGCATGCGTGTGACGTCAGCAGCCACTCCAATCGTGTTTCTGCTAGAATGACGACCTTATCGCCTGGATTCAGACCGATACTTCTTAAACCCTGAGCGATATCGGTTACCCTTCTATCGGCATCGTTTAAGGTAATCCATTTGTAGTCGCCCAAAGTAAACTGAAAAGACTTAGAACTGTAATTCTGAATCGCATATAGTGCTGATCATTAATATTATACTATTAAATTGTGATATTATGTGTTGAAATTAAAAATCTTCATAAATATACTTTTTTACAAGAAAACCAAAACTATACGTTTGCATGTTAAAGCTGTGGCTTACAACAGTGGAGGATCCGGGTTCAAATCCGGGTCTATACCTCCAGTTTTTCAGGAGGGGTCCGGACCCGGCCCGTTGAATCCCATCGTTCAACCGTCCGGTTGATCCATCATGGGTGTTGGCCAGCCTTTGATTGGCGCTATAAGTGGCCACTGCCAGATATAGTAATTCCCTCGTGTGATATGGCGGCTTAACCTATCTAACCTAACCAAAACTATTGAATATATTTCTGTGTGCATGGATTGACACGTTTTATAACTTTATAACTCTTTACATAGTATTATTGAAAGAATAGAAGTTAGTTTTGCATCTTCATATTATAAGAAAGCTTTTTTTTGCTTTCTCAGAACAAGATGACAACAATTTTAATATAGAGTTATCTTCAATTTCAGTTGACAATCTTTACATTGGATATTTTTTACCTGTCTGATTTGTATATGTTTCGGAAATATTTTTCAATCTACTTTCTGAAGGAAAAGGAGGTTAAAACAGACAAATTTTATGTTTATTTGTCAAAGAGTTTTATTTATTAGTCTACTTTCAGAAGAAACATGAGGTTTTTGGAAGGAACGTCATGATGATGTCACGTCAGTGTGCCTATGTTCTGTTGTGATAGATTGATGATTGTGCTAAGTGTTATGCAATGCAGGTAAGCAGTATGATACCTATAAACAGACAGATATGATACCTATAAGATGTGTATCCCCCACTAATTTTTGATCTAATTAATATATTTTCATGAAATTTATTAGTGGTGATGTTTTATCATTAATGTAGTTTAATTAATTAATTACTAAAATTAATTAACTCGATGGTGCATAATTTAATCCTAAAAGATTTCATTTAATTTTTATCAAAATTTTATTTTATATTTTTGACAATAGATGATGCTAAGTGTTAGTAGTGCAAGAGTATCATACTGCTTACCTGCATTGCTTAACATTTAGCACTTTCATCAATATCTATCACAACAGATTTCACAGGTGATGATGTCACGAAAATGATATGACATTATTGTGACGTTTCTTCTGGAAGTAAACTAATAAATAAAACACTTTAACAAATGATATCAACTACTATTCAACAGTATAAAATTTTTTGAATGAAGCTAAAATTATATTTACTTTGTGAACTAAAGGAGTATTTGACCAAAAAATTAAAGAAAAGAAATAAATTCATTCATTTAATATAATCAAGATTTACTTTCGCTATATTTTATTATAAAAATTTTAATTTTAATAATCGAAAACAATTTTAATCACAAAGCTGCATCTTCTATATTTGCATTTTTAGCTGACAGTAGAAAACTTATAAAAATATTGTTAAGTAGAAACCAGAAATATGTTTATATAGGTGTCCTGAATATTTGATAGAGTAGAAGAGAAAAGTCATTAATTTATTTATTTTAGCGATTTATTTAAATTATGCAAACATATAATTTCAACTAAACTCAATTTTGTACGATCGGCTTCATACATTAAAAATCAATGCAAAGACCAGCCAGTTTAACTTCACTGAAGACTATAAAATAATGTTACTGAATGAATAAAATAAACATTTTTTAAACTATTGCCAAAATGACTATATGTGTATTTTACTATATGGTCCTCTCTATATTTTTCCCATAATGTATAGCGTAAATTTTAAATCTATGTTTCATCTAAAGTGAAGAAATTGATACTTATGATACTACCATGTTTCTTCTTTCCATCCGTGTGTTCTCCACTAATAACTTACAAACTAATTAGTAGATTTTTTAAGAAATTTAGTAATGATGTTCTTCCATTAAAAATAATCTCGAAGCCTCATCATTTAATCTCTAAATATTTAAAAATGGTGGACATTCAAACTTCTGAAGAACTTGTAATACTTAAGAAGTTATTTAATAGATTTTTAACATATCCAACATAAAGATTGTGACCTTAATGGTGATTTTTATGACATATTTTAATTCCATATCTCTAATTCCATATCAAAACAACGGACACGTATTGGTACGGAAAGTAAATCAATTCTTTCCATGATTGTTTTTTTTTTCTTAAATCAGACATCATTAAGATTTATAGAGAGGATAATGGGGACAAACTACACTTCCAAAAAAATGAGTCCATTGTAGTATTGGAAATAAATAGAGACTAGCATATACTGTGTTATATTTTAATAAATATTTATGATTTTCTTAAGTACATAGTTGTAGTAATTATTTATCACCTATCGTGTAAATAAACATAACAATTCTTAGACAGTAAATAATACTAAATACAATACTGTATTTAACTACTTTCAAAATAAATATTATTCGTTATAAAAGACTGATTAATTAACAAGATTCTCCAAATGTGTCACTTTTTACATTATTTATTTACAAACTACAAAACACGTTAAAGTTTTAACAGAGCCTAGAAGAATAAATTATGAAAACAGGAAAATAATTGAAGAAAACAAGTCTTTATTAGTAGAAAAACATGAGGAGACCAAACATGGCGTCAGTTTAGGAAAAGAAAGACTAGACTTCATGCATGATGGATAAAGTTAAAATATTTCTATTTTGTATTGTTATACCGGGTGTCACAGATTACTCGCATATCCATTTGGAGTGTCGGGATGATCGCTCGCGTGGTTACGCATCGGCGTGGCGCGTCGATGCGTTACCATGCGAGCGATTATCCCGACACTCCAAATGGTGTGAGATACCTAGTAGAGGATAATATGAATAAAGAAAGACTTCTTTATATTTATCTCTTCGATACCAGATGCTTACCATATTATGTCGAATAAAATGTTCTTTAAATGTAGAAATTATATATTTAACAAATTCTTTTTACGCTTTTATAGATGAAAATTCTTCTTTATTTCTGTTTTAGAGGCTAAGAATCCCTAGTTTTAAGGATTTTTTTCTCTAATCTGACAAAAACTATAATTATTTTAACGGAATTTATTGTATCTATTTATGCATGATAAGCTCTCTAGTAAACATAGAAAGATAATACAATACTAAATTCATAGTTTGTTTACGAATGTTATCCGTGACGTTTCGATGGTTACATATATATGTCAACGACATTATAATCTAGCTACCTATCCATTTTAAATGCCTAAAAGTTTCTAATATCTACCATCTACGTCTGCGATCTGTATTTATCATATTTATTCTTGAAATTTAAGAAAAAACTTAGTATAAAAACGAATAATAATAAAGTAATAATTTAATCCATAGTTTTTATGATGATAATTGTTTTCTGATAGCATAGGTCGGAGTTCTGGAACAAAAATCCAAATTTAATTAAATTATTAAAAAATGCAGTTTTTCTTCTAAATTATTTTTTAGTTTTGACTTTGGATGAGTAAAACGAATAATTAAATATTTTCGTAAAAAAAAATGGAAAGACAGAACAAAATTTATTTAATTTAACCCATCTTAATCAATCAACATGTTTAATTAATAATAAGAAGAACGTCATTTTAATTACTTATAAAATATTAATTAAATTTTATATTATAATATAGATCAGAGGTTCTTAACCTTTTGATGACTCCAGACCCTCAATGGATTGACCAATGATCCTATACAACCTTTACTTGACTGTCGATAATAATCATCTTTATATTAGTTGCTAGTTTGACTTCCAAATATGTCAACAGCTTTATTTGGATCCATACCCCCAAGGGATATGGATACCCACAGCTAAGAACCCCTGATCTAAACGAAAAGCTTTATCCTCATCATATTGTATATGTGCCATAGATCTGTAATTGTAGACAATGACAGTTTACTGTCTTCCTAATTACGTGTGCCTTTTTATTTTGAACGATCCTGTTTAACCTGAGTTAAAAGCGATAAGAAGATGTCATGCTGGACAAAATTGAGTATTGAGCAGTGATACGTTCTTTCAACTTCAAGAAAAAACTGCACAAACAATCCACGAAGAGATGTCAGCTATGTAAGTTATAGTGAGGAATGTCTACCATATGAGACTGAAACGATAGAAACGGGAATTCAAATACAGTCGCACCAGCCTTCAGGATCATCCAAGAGAAGGCCGCCAGCAATGTCACGTTTTCTGTGTTTTGGGAGAACAAAGGTGCAATATTGACATATTATTTACAAAAAGGATCGGCAATAATAGTGACATATTATAGGAACTTGCTACAAAAGTTACGGAACAATAACTTTTATAGCAAGCAAGGGAAAACCACGCAGTTCGCTGTCAAAAGACGTGTTGCTAGTTGGCAATGCGACTGCAATCGAGCTGCAGAAGCAGTCACTTTTCTACACAAATATGCCTATGAAACATTGCCCCGTCACCAGCTTTCTCCCGATTTGGCACCTTCATATTTTTTCCTGTTTTGAAACACGAAAAAAGTTTCTTTAACGATGAGGAGGTCATTACTGATGAAGAACTGGTTTGGCTCCAAATCTGTCGACTTCTACAAAGATGGGATTAAACAACTGTCCCACAAGTGTGAGAAGTGTGTGACCCTAGAAGATGAATATATAGAGAAGGAAGAGTGGAGGATCAAATTTCAGATTCCTAGCACATTCGCGTCACGATGAGGGAAAAACTTTTTGATCTCTCCTCGTAGAATGCTATTATTACGTATTGTTAATACGAAAATTTTCTGATTTTCTATGATGACTATTAAACCTTTTTAATGATAGTCAATAAAATTTTATAAGATTATATACAATAACAAAAGTATTTTATATAATTTAAATTTTTGTATAGTGCTAACTATACGAAATTTTGAATTAGGTTCTCATCGAAAATTTTAAGTCACTTTCAGCTTTGTATATTATCTATCATGGAGGGCAAATATAATTATTTTTTTTTAAATACTAAAACTATAAATATTGATTCTTCTTAATTTATTAAAAAGTATATCTTGTTTATTTAGGATTTGTTTATATACAGTAATGCCCATTCCATATTTTAATTGTATGTTCTATGTCTGTGGCCGAAAATTGTTTAATTAATAAACAACGCTTATAGATAAATCAGCAATAAAATCTTGGTTTAATAGATAAATCCATCAATAATAAAAATATTTTTAATCAATCTATCCGGTGCAAATTAAAAAATTTTTATACAAATATAGTAATGGAATTTAAAATTCTAAATGTTCATTTGGCATGTAGTTTCAGTAGTAAGATATTTAAGTTCTCCTACTTCTGCAAAAGTGTTAACTGATCATAATTAAACTACAATGCCTTAATTTTAAATACACAGAAATTATTTATTTATTTTTATCATTTTTAAATGTTGCAGTAGATTTTAGGCGACGCACCTCGAATTCTAGTAAACCCTATTATCCGGGAAGCGCTAGGCTCAGAGAATTTCAGATAGTCCTAAAATCTATATTAATACGAAGGGCACAAAGCTGTAAAACCACTTTGGTTACTCAGAATCTTTTTTAGTTACTAAGATTCTTTTTAATACCCCGGGTTATTCTGAGTACTAAAAGATAAATTTAGATTTTTCTCAAAAAGATCCTGAGTGACTAAACTGGTTTTTTTTTCCCTTGTACCCTTCACATGGTTGTAGTTTTCCTATTTATTACCTTTTTGTATATCTTCCCATCGTCTGTTTGGGTCTTTTCGACCGCCAGTACTTGTCTGGTTCCGAACATTTTTTTCTTTCCGTGACTTTCCACTGCTTTTCTGAATAATCCATCTATAGTGTTGAAATTAACGATTTCCATGTTTTGCTTATCCATACTCTTGTAAGGGCTTCGAGGATCGTTTGGATTCGTAATATATCCCTGAAATGATCATATCGCATCAGAATACTGGGAAAAATATCTGAAACAACCGAAATAAAATAATTTGATTACTGATTTTCTTTCTTACCCATTTCTGCTTTCGTATATTCCATTTCCTCCATGGCATATGCAAAATCAAAAAAATAGGGAGAGTTATCAAATCGTAAAGAAATAATAATATTCTTATGGCTAAAAGACACACAGCAATCGTTCGCCTCTCCATTTCTTCTTGTGATCCAGAAACTAAAACAAAACAATAATAATAATGATAAATTCCTTATAAATAAGTCAGTCGAATGAACATCATCCTGCTATTGCTGAAAATCCAATGTAAATGATTTTAAATGAAAAAATTTAATAGGAAATTCATTTTCCCTAACTGAATGAAATAATCTGTGTTAACATTGCTATTAAACCTGATGACAGCATCGGAAGGCAGTATAGAGTCTATGGGAGAGCCAAAGTTCATTTATATCACTACGCCGATGATGTAGTCCACTAAATTCTTCGCGATCTTACAGTAAATTGCCATAAAATAATGACGATTTTGACAAATAATCTATAGGATTCGAATAAAATTACGATATAAACATGATGTTAACATGTTGTAAATTATCTACTTGTCTATAATATATATGATCAGATGCGCAATGACATTCTGGGCATTCTAATCGATTCCAACAGTTATAAAATGGCGCCATGATTAGCCGTCAAACGAAGTAAATTGAATTGAATGTTTATTCGAAATTGAAAACTGTAAACCCAGTGGTACGATTACATAAAAGTAAACATCATTCTTACTGATGCCATTATATTTTACATTGAAATCGACTGTTCCATGCGACGTATTACCCCTCACAAAAGTTGGTAATACGTCGCTTCCATATACTCAATACTAACTTCCGATGCTGTCGTCAAGTACTTTGTAATCAAAAGTTATTTTCATATCAGCCGACCAGTTTTGCATAATTTCGAAACTTATACACTCTCATCTGAATTTACTATTTTGATATTTAAAAAGAAAAAATTAGGCAAACCAAAATCAACTAACAATTACTAAAAGAAATATAAAGATCTTATTTGGCGGAGAGTTGTAACGCGGTGGCGTGGCGCACCTGGATTCGCGTCTCGAGTGTGGCATCTTTTGAAAAGTTTTTTCGGAATGCTAGGCCCGTCCTTCATCATCTGACCCCCCTCCACGGGTTTGGGTGTAACCCGTGGTTGGAACTGGCCTCGCCCCCTTAGTAATCTTCCTGATTGGAAAGGGGACGTAAAATATGAAAAACTAAAAAAAAACCTAAGCTTACTAAATTAATCTAGTTTATTAATCTGAGCATAGTAGACAGTGTCAAAATATTTATAATTGCAGAGATGTTTTGATTTTTTGTTCGAAATTTATGGAATAAATGTCCCACACCGCCCGGATGGCCCCATGGTAACAAAGTGCAAGTAGCGGCGAGTTCGCGTAGTAACGCTTCGGCGCGGCGTATCGATTCGCTATTACTTGTTATATTTACGGAAACAAAAAAAAAAGATTCAGTTCCAGACAAGTTGAAAAGACACAAACTGACGATGGGAAGATATATAAAAAGGTAATAAATAGGATAATTACAACCATATGAAAGATACAAATGAAAAGCAACTTTAGTCACTCAGGATCTTTTTTTTTTTTGAGAAAAATGCAAATTTATCTTTTAGTATTCAGAATAACCAGAGGTATTCTGCTGGTGAGTATTAAATTTGCATTTTTCTCAACTTAGATATTCTATATTTTTTCTAAGAATGGATGGAAAAAGTGTCAAAGCTGCTTTTGTAATTAAATGATAGCAAGCAAACATTTACTTGCATCTTATCATTTTTGTTTTGTTCTTTTAATAATCTGTTATAAATCAGTTGTCTTATTTTTTTCATATTGGAATTTGCAATATCATTTACAGCAGTGCTTCTCAAACTATGGTTCGCGACCCCATTTGGGTTCGCTTGGTTGCATATGGTTCCATATGGTTTGCGACCCCAAATGGGGTCGCGAAGCGAAATGCTGGAATCGCTAAAATTAAATTCTAATACTTGAATTTCAGTTTATATGTAATTTCACAAACGCCCAATATTTACTGTTTGGACTTTTTTCAGTGAAGTTGGTTGATTGTGTTCATCTTAATAAGTGTGTAAATCATTTATGTACTTGTATGTTTTATTTCATATTCAATACCTGGAGTCGCGAAAAATCTCGTAATGAAAAATGGGGTCATGAACCTGGGGTTGCGAAAAATCTCATAATGAAAAATGGGGTCGTGAATGAAAATATTTAATACTTGGGGTCGTGAAAAATCTCGTAATGAAAAATGGGGTCATGAATGAAAAAGGGTTGCGAAAAATCTCGTAATGAAAAATGGGGTCGTGAATGAAAAATGTTTGAGAAATGTTGGTATAGACAATAAATCGGCGAGTGCGTATTTCGTTCGCCATGAAAAATTTACAGTATAATGATGAATGTAGGTAATGGGGCAAAAGTTCCGATATATCACTGTCTCAGACTATTCGTATACTCATTTAGTGTATCCGGATGATCGCGTGGTAACGAATTGATGCGACGCGCCGAAGCGTTACTACGCGATCTGCCGCTACTTGCACTTGTGCGTTACCACGCGGCTATATGAACACTCCAAATGTATGTACGGGTGATCTTTTTTTCTTTTTTTATTAATTTTTACGCCCCCTTTCCAATCAGGAAGATTACTAAGGGGAACGAGTTCCAACCACGGGCTGCACTCACACCCGTGGAGCGGGACCGGATGATGAAGGACGGGAATCACCGGTCCGGGCCCAGTACCCCGAAAAAATCCGGGACCAGACCCGGGTCCTCCTGCGTGGCATGCAAACAGCGTTACCACTCGGCCATCTGGCCGCTATACGGGTGGTTTGGGACAACCGCTACGTGTGTTCATTGTTGTCCATTCTTGTCAGTAAATTTCGAACAAAAAATCAAAATATCTTCGCAATTATAAAATATAAATATTTGACACTTCGTATAATATATAAACTTTTCACTGTAAAATAAGAGCATTGTATAAAATGTGCTGCACATAATTGCAAAGATTGTACACTATACAGAATTTTAAGAATAGCTGACTTCAAATACTATAGTGGAAAACTGGTTTGATATCGTGCAATCTTTGAGTGTATAATTGATTGTAGTCGTCCCGAGATTATTTTCAAGGTTACAAGAATAAAACTTCTTAATTTAATAAAAATAAGCAGTTAACGGAAAAAGTTGCATCATTTTTAATTACTACTACGGCATTTGCGTTTCACGAAATAATTTTCTATTGTTCAGTTAATAATGTTTATTATTTTAAAAAAATCTCTTAAAGGATCAAATTAAAGCACTTTTAAAAGACTGAAGCTCGAGTTTATTTAAGGAAATGCTCGAGTTTATATGCGAGAAAACTCGAGATTTCTAAATGAGCAACTCTTAATCATGTCTATACTTTCCACTTGTGGAGGATCGGGGTTCGAGTTTCGAGTCCGCATCCTTAAAAATATTTGTCATTTCATGGGGTCCAGTCTCGGCCCGTCGATCCCCGTCCTCCACTATCCGGCTGACCCCTCCGCAGAGGTGGGCAGAGGGGCTCGGCCCGTCGATCCCCGTCCTCCACAATCCCGCTGACCCCTCCGCAGAGGTGGGCAGAGCTTGTTTCGCCCCTCCACTTAGTGTTCTTCAGAATGGAAAGTGACGTCATCTGTTGACCAAAAAAATCATGTCTATATGTTCTCCATTAATAACTTTTGAACTAGTTAGTATATTTACACGAAATTTAGTAGTGATGTTCTACCATTAATGGTCATCTCCCTGCGGCATAATTTAATTCTGCTGCATCGTTCAATCCTACAGGATTACATTTAATGTTTTATCAAAATTTTATTTCCTATATATTTTTAGATGGCCCTAAGTATTGTGTATATAGCTAATATTTATGGCAAAGACGTCACATGCATACTGACGTGATGTCAGCGTGAAATAACAAAGGATAATGTCGCATCGCCTTGTCTGACGTCAACATGACATCTATTATTAGATCAACGTTAAAATTGAACACGAAATGCTAATGATACCAAATACTTATAATAATGGAAAAAATAGAGGACACATTCTGAAAATAGGCGATTTTAGCCCTTTTTTGGAGCTGCTTGTTTATTCTCTGCTATTTATTAATCAGAAAAATGATTGGAAAGTGGCGATCATATAAAATATAACTGGTTAAACTAAGTGGCGGGGCAAAAAAAGCCCTTCCAAGGTTGTCCACCCCTGTGGAGGGGTCAGCGAAATTATGGGGGACGGGGATCGACGGGCCGGGCCCGGATCCCATGATAAATATTTTCAAAGAGTGGGACCCAAGAGTCGAACCCGGGTCCCCCAGAATGGAAAGCCAAAGCGTTTCCACGCGGCCAATCCAGACGACTAGGACAGATTTAAATCACATTCTTCAACAATTTTTGATCCTATAATGGGCTCTGAAGTGACCTTCACCATGTATATAGTATATCTATAGCGAAAATCAGTATCCTATCTATAGTATCCAACAAACTAGTTAAAAATCAAAAATTAAATTTAGAATATAGTAGTATTCGCAAATAGATAGTTATTAGCAAAAAATGAACATAATGAAAAACTATTTATCAAAATCAGATGCAACTTATAACGAAAAATAAGTTATAATTAATTTTTGAATGTAATTGGCATACAAGTTGTATAGCCTGCAATTTTTTGCAGACATTTTAAGAAACATGAATTGAATTAAAACAGTCGGCCGGATGGCCGCGTGGTAAAGCTTTGGCTTACCACCCTGGAGGCGGCTGGATGGCCGCGTGGTAAAGCTTTGGCTTACCACCCTGGAGGATTCGGAGTCAAAATCCGGGTCACACACCTCCATCAGTATTATCATGAGGTGGTCCGGGCCCGGCCTGTTGAACCCGATCCTTCAACCATCCGGTTGACCGGGTTCAAATCCGGGTCCCATACCTCCAATTTTTCAGGAGGGGTCCTGCCCAGCCCATTGAACCCCATCCTTCAACTATCCAGTTGACCCCATCATGGCCTGTTGAACCCCATCCTTCAACCATCCGGTTAACCCCATCATGCGGGACCCACACCTCCAATTTTTGTCACACACCTCCAATTTTTCAGGAGGGGTCCGGGCCCGGCCTGTTGAACCCACATCCTTCCATCTGGTTGACCCCATCATGGGTGCTGGCCAGCCTGTGATGGGAGTTAGTTTTTCAGGAGGGGTCCGGGCCCGGCCTGTTGAACCCCATCCTTCAACAATCTGGTTGACCCCATCATGGGTGCTGGCCAGCCTGTGATGGGAGCGTTGACCCCATCACGGGTGTTGGTCAGCCTGTGATGGGCTCTACAAGTGGCCGCCGCCAGATATAGAATATCTCATGAGGATATGGCGGCGTAATAAAACTAACCTAACCTTGAATTAAAACAAAATAATTAACTGCATTAAGTATTATCAGAAAAACAGGGCATTATCTGAAAGCAGATATAATGAGTAGAAGACATTATTTGAAAAACAAGACCATTGTAAATGCGAATTTCCATGGTAAGAATGAATTACTGTAAAACGAAGATCTCTGTATTTATTTTGTCATTTCACTCAAAATTCAGGATGCTTAATAATTTTTATAAATATATACAAAAATTCAACTATTTAGTTTCAAAATAAAAGAAATGCAATTTCCGGTACGACAGGTTTATTTACAAGGCAAAAAAGTAACATGCCATAACTTCCAGTTTTTTTTTTTTTGTATTGTAAATAATCCCTGATAATTGAGACTCATATCATAGTGTATCATATTAAACTTGATTAATATCGACAAATGAAGGGATAGAAAATACTATATATATACAGTAAGACGCGGTTTAACGCTGTTTCGATATAACGCGGTTTTTTAATTCTATATTTTTTATTGATTTACTTTGGCGAGGTTTTTCAAACGGTTATACTCACATAAATTCGAAATCGTACGAATTTGTTGCTATCAAAGCAACAAATAGAAATATCAAACTTCTATTTTTGTTTTATCAAACGAAATTGCGAAACATCAGGAAGTATTAAAACAAGTATTAAAGGAAGGATTAGAATAACTAATTAAAACAATAATGCAATATTAAAACAACTTATAAAACAATAGTGCAGTACATACGAAAGTCTGCTCCTATCACAGTTCATATTTATGATCGATCATCAATGTTATTTTACAGTAGTAAAAATAACAATTATCCTATATTAGTTTTAACCTGAATGGTGCCACTTCGAACTATAGTTCGATTTTAGTTTCTCTGCCACTTCGAACTATGACAATTGCTTACTGAACGAAAGAGGAAAGAAACAATAAAAAATATCAAAATGTCAACTTTTCTTATCACAAACAAATTATTTACTCAAATATTTTTGATTTTCACGAATTAATTATGAATACAAACCGATATTAGTAATAAAAAAATGTCTCTATTTAATGTAAATATAATAATAATACATGTTACAAAATAAAATAAAAAATGGTACCGGTACGTATATATATTTTATTCACTGTCCTGTTTCACTTATCTCCATTATTTACGAGTTAAGACGACTTCATTTAAGGCTGTTTCATTTAGCGCTTGGTTTTTTTTGTAAGGTATCGTTAAACGGGGTCTTACGTGCATATAAACATGTTTATAGACAAAAAGAATGTGTTCCAATGTGTCACGATAAACTGAAAAACTTACATCAAATAGTATCATCGCATTTATTTATTTATGTACACGAGATTTTATTGATACAGTTACAATAGACTACCAGAAAGTAAAACTACTCAGACTGAAATCCCGATATCATCCATAATAATTTAAATTATATGAAAAATAAAATACTGTTCATTATTAAATCTATGTATAAATAAAACTAAATAGAATACTCATGCTTCTTTTTATATATCCAGAAAAGTAAACTCTTGGAATGTTGAATATTCTTACTGCTTAACAACAATAATTTTACGTTGTGATCGTACAATCCAAAATGAAGGAAACAGGAAAAGTGCTAATATTGAGACAGATGATTAATAAATAATTATGATTTATTCTCCAGCTTCTTCTTAATCATAAATAATGTAATAATTAATTAAAAAGCTGGAGAACAAACAGAAACAAGGAAAATCTAAATATTTTACATATTGTAGCAATTAAATTATTGTACAGGAATCTCTTGATTAGTGCGGATTTGAATAATGCGGTTTTGATTAGTGCGCAAAAAAAATTGAGACTATTTCTTAATATATGCGGTGCCAAATTTGATTAGTACGCTTCAACAAATGCGATTTTTTTTTTTTTTTGAAAACCCTCTGAAGCGTTGGCAACTGAATGTTGGGGATTGTAGTCTACATCAGGAGTTGGCAAACTTTTCTGATTGCGGGCCATACGGATTTCTGTAAGGTCTCTAGCGGGCCACATGTAAAAAAAATTTTTTTACTATCTGATATATGACGTATTCATAGTAGAGGAAAATACTGGGAACATACTGAAAACCAATGTTTCGTTTCTAACGAATTTTCAAGGCCACTCCATTGATTTAAAATTCGTTGCCCCAATAAGTTATATATTCAAAAATATCAGAAAATCGTGTGAGGCATACTCCAGATTTTTAAAAGGGGGGTGTTTTAACGTACAAAATCTAAATTTAATTAATTATTTATGTTGCTTGTTTATGCAATTTAACATTTTTGTGGTTAAATTTTTTAAAATTTTGACACTTTTGCACGGACTGCGGGCCGCAGTTTGCCCACCCTTGACTCTACATGATTAGAGCATCACAATTAATTTATTTTTTTAATTCTGTTAATATTACGACTTTCGTCATCTAATTGTTATAATTTTAATTGATTCGTAAATTTTATTTATTAATAAATTTAACAATAAATGGAAACTACCTAATACGGATTGACTATCAAAAATCCGGCAATCTCGGGACCTGAGGATTGCCGGATTTTCGAAAATTCCGGATTTTTGATGTATATGATTAACAGGAAAAGATTACTTGTACAAAGTTTTAAAGAAATAAAATTAAACACTAAATGAAAAGCAAATCAAATTTTATTGTTCAATAACTAAATAAAAGACTATAGTTCTACAGAAATTTAATTCGTTACTGTATCCTCGAAAAAGTTAAAAGATTTTATATAATGCCAATAAGCAAAAAAAAAAACCAAAATGTTAAAAATATTTCTAACGCCAACTATGTCTAAAAAAAGCCAAAAAGAGCTCATTTGGCGTCAAAAAAGTCAATCTGGCAATCCTGATTGCAAGCCTGACTAAACATCTGGTTCTGGAGTACACGGCAGTCAAAACACAAACGGCATCTCCAGAAAACAATGGCGCGCCAAAGCGGTAAATTTAAAAATGTGCTCTGACATTGATGCCGGAAAACTGATGGAACCGGAATATTGATTGCATTGCAAGCCTGACCAAACATCTGGTTCTGGAGTACACGGCAGTCAAAACAAAAACGGCATCTCCAGAAAACAATGGCGCGCCAAAGCGGTAATTTAAAAATGTGCTCTGACATTGATGCCGGAAAACTGATGGAACCGGAATATTGATTGCCAGATTTTTGATTGTCAGCCTGTAATAACCATTACAATGTTATATAGCCAGCCTGGCCTTCAGTTCCTCTCCAGTACTCGATGTCTACGGATGTGCAATTATTTTTTACAAAATTTATGCAATTTTGTGAAAAATAAATTTTAAATCTTACTATAAATTTTTAAATACTGCTTTAAATCATTGAGGAATATGTTTAAGTACATGTAATGCAATATAGATATATTTTGAGAGACGAAAAAAAATACATGTTTATAATTTTGATACTAGTGCGGTGTATTGCGAGGATTTATTAACCGCACTAATCATGAGATTCCAGTATCTCTAAAATCCTGTATTTCTCTAGCTCAGTGGTTCTCAGCCTTTTTTTTTTCTGTTGAGGAACAGATTTTAATATTTTAAAATTTGGCGGCACACCTAAATATTTTAAATAATCATTTAGGGCTGGATTCTGGTTTTCACGAAATTGTCAAATGTGTTACCATTCAATAGATCTCATCAAACAAGTCAAAAATAATAATAAAATCATGGGCGAAAGCGGCACCGATTAGAAGATATTCCGAAAAATTTACCTTAGAATGGGTAAATGAACCAAGTACCGCTGCCATGTTGAATTAATAGTAAAACATCATGTGACTATCATGGTAATGACGAAAAACTGCTATGGTTTTACACCTTGTTTTAAACGCCAAAAACCTCGGGAATTATTCTTGCGATTATGAGTTTATGCTGAAATCCATAGATTATGTAATTTATGGATTTGTGTATTATGTTCTGTTTTACAGAGTGAAGAAAAACTTCGTGGTAAAATTTGTGCGCTGATAGGGGGCCTCGAAACAAGTCAAAAATGTCTAATGAATATATGGTATAAATGGTACCATTTTTGAGTTATAACTCATTAAAGCTAGCCAATCACCATCGAATACACAAAGCATCGCATTGCATCGCTCTCCTATTTATTACTGGGTAATAAGAAGGCGAGCAACATGACGCTTTGTATTCGAAGGTGATTGGCTAGCTATAAAGGGTTATACCTCAAACCATTTAGACTATATGTTCATTAGACATTTTCGACTTGTTTCAAGATCCCTATCAGTACACACAATTTTCTGACAAAGTTTTTCTTCACCGTGTGTGTGTGTAAGTTGTGTGTGTGTGTAAGTTGTGTGTAAGTTGTGTGTGTGTGTGTGGCACAAAGCGTCACGACCACGGTAGTAAGATAGCGACGCACCTCAAAAACGGTGCCATTTAGACCATATGTTCATTAGACATTTTTGATTTTCTTCGAGGCCATCTATCGCTACACAAAAGTTTACGATGAAGTTTTTCTTCACCCTGTATATATTTGTATCAACATGTATAATTACATCATCTTCAAAGTGTTCTTGCCAAAAAAATTGAATATAGTTCTTGCGCGACACTTTCAAGATGTATTACAGTAAACTCCCGTATAACGTGCTCTCCAATAACACGAATTCGTATAACGAAATCGCTCTCCTGTAACACGAATTCGTGTAATTATACATATTGAAAGTGTCACGCAAGATACTATCACTTTCAGATGGCGTCGCGCACAGGTATCGATACTTCGGTGTGATAAGTACTTTTTCATATAACTACTTATCGGTTCCGTTTACGCGATTGATTTATATACCGATTAATTATTAGTAATATGACTAAAAATATTATGCAAAAATTTCCGTGAAAAGCAGAATCTTGTCATAATTTAGATTTAACAACGAATTTTTATTAATAGATTATTATATTCTTATTTATTACATTCTGATTACAGACATATTGTCCGTCCAGTTTAGCCAACGACCATCGACGCAAGTACTCGTGCGCTAACTGAAGGAGTCCAGTGACAAAATAGGAATGACAGCTTCGCACAATGTTTTCAAAATAACTGAAGTTGAATGGAGGTTTATTGCAATGTCGAATGCTAAATGATTAGTTTTGACATTGAAATAGTATATTTAACAGAACTTTATATTTTATTAGATAAATATTATTAACGATATATATATTTTAATAAATATTTTATCTTTAATTAATAACCGTTCTCATCACACTGTGTATCAGTTAATGATATACAGAGTGCTTCACACATTTCTTCTATATTTGCGTTTTTATCCCAGTAAACTGCTTCTATTTTAATTACAGGCTCGCAATATTTACGCCAGTTTTCAACAGATATGCTGTTTATAGTGTCTTAGGTTGTTTGAAAAAGTTTTGTCGTGTTGATATCACCGGTGGGATTAATATTGCATACGTATCTTTTTAATTCGGCCCACACATATTCACCATTCCCACCTGTCATTATACCGACTGCTACTCTCCCTTTCGCGTTTGGACTCATCCACCTTAGCTAGGCGCGGCTTTCGTGGACGGACAATAATCGTACACGGGATCATTAAATGGCGGCCATTATTAAGTTATAGCGCTACCTACGGATTTTGTCTTTTTATAGAAAATATAATTTTAATTTAATTTTTATTCCTTAATTTTTAAATTATGAATAACAACATAAAAAACGTTTCGGCTGTGGCAGAAATTCGAGGGATAGTTTTTTTCTAACGATACCCTATTTATAGGAATCGTTTTAGTGGTTCCACTGCAAAATGGATATCCAGCCAACCACGTTTCACTATTAATGTATATGATTCAATTGCATACAATTCATTCTTAATTTTTCGAGCCACACTGTCAAAATGAGCAGTGATTCTCAACCACTCAGTGGTTGAGAATCACTGCTCATTTTGACTAGCTCTTACCAGTACCGGCTCTAGAGCTTTTAGCGTGCCGAGCGAACATTCTTGTTGCGTACCTTAAGTCGTCAGTTTTTGGGGTTGGCTCTTAAGCTAGGTTGACACGATCAGAGTACACTCGGGAATATGTTCGCTCGGCAGACTCGAGCACATCCACTCGGACCGATTGATCCGAGTCGAATAAACTCGGACAGCAACCAAAATACTTTGAACGAGTAGAATGATTAGAAGTTCAAGATGGTAGAAAGTTAAGTTAGTTAGATTAAGCCGCCATATCCTCATGGGATATTTTCTATCTGGCGGCGGCAATTTATAGAGCCCATCACAGGCTGGCCAACACCCGTGATGGGGTTAACCGGATGGTTAAAGGATGGGGTTCAACGAGTCGGGCCCGGACCCCTCCTGAAAAACTGTAGATGTGGGACCCGGATTTGAACCCGGAACCTCTAGGGTTGTAAGCCAAAGCTTTACCACGCTGCCATCCAGTCAACGTGGTAGAAAGCAGTAAACAACGATCGCGTAAGTGAAGCGAAGTCTCATATTTGTGTCAAATGATTGAATTTTAGAATTAACGCATCTTAAAAGTTCATCAAACTGAATAGTGGTTTTTGAATGTAGTTTTATTTTCATTTTCCATCTCGTGCAGAAAATTGGAAGAGGACAGTAATACTCCGGAGTTATGTAATAGGCGGTGTCTAGGAAACGTAACGTAACTCGAAAATTATGTAAGTCGGGGTACCTACAGATTCTCAAATCTAATTTCAGGTACTTACGTATTAGATTCTTAACTGGCTCTTTATTACTAAAAAAAACAAATTACAAAAGTTTATAAAAAATAGTTGCAATTAAAGACTCTTAATCAACAAATCACCAAATGATATATGTAGAGTCGGTTCCATAAAGTTTTGTACCTAAGCGGAAGGTGTTCGGCTTCCTTCCAAATAATTTATTTTATTTTTTGTTTATTTAGATTGTAAATTTAATGTTCATAAACGTTGCATGGAGAAAATACCTATGGATTGTGCTGGTGAAGCACCAAAAGAATGGGGTAATTATTATATTTTTATATTTAAATCATTTATTTGATTTTATGGTTGTAAAACTTACTAAACAGTATAAATATTGTATGGAATAAATTGAATTTGAAAATTTTAAATTATAATGCATATAGCATTATATATTGATTGCTTTTTTTATTATGATTGTATACTGTAAAAAATTTATTAAAACCTTAAAGAATTGTGTAATAGAATATTTGATTACTATTATTTTCAATGCTTTTCATGTGTCTAACAAAATATTGTATTTTACATTATCCCAAATCAAAAAGAATGATATAATATTATATTGCTTAATTTCTTTTATGTTGAATCAGTTAATATAATAATATGGCTTTAATGTGATAAGGATAATTCTTTTGTTTTTAATACAGTGGTGCCTTGCAATTGGATACTAATCCGTCGGCAAATTAATGTCGAATTGTGAAACAATATTTCCCATTTAAAACCATGTAAAATAGATTAATTCGTTATCGGTCCCTATCCCACTCCCCCTAACAAGTGAAGTAAGAGAGATACATTATATTATTTACTTTATTATGTGTTTTACTATTGAATAACACACCAAATTACAAAATACACTATTTTATACACAACCCACAACTTATTAGCCTTTGGATATTGGAATAAAATCCTCTTTATCCTGTTCTACTTTTGAATCTATGAAACTAGCTGCAACTTGCTTTATATTCCTGTTTGATCTGAAGTACATCCTGGAGTTTTCTTCTGCAATTTTTCAAAAATTAACATAGCCTTCTCATAGATCATTGCCTGAGTTACTGGATCTTCCTTTATCTATTTTTTATCTGATTCAGGTGAGAAGCAGCTTTTCCATCTCTTAACTAATTAAAGATCTATTCTTGTCAGAAATTTTGTGTGCTCAGCAGACACTCCAGCACCCATAATCTCTCTCTGTTGCAAAACGTTCAAGTTATTCTAGAACAACATTCTCTTGAGCTACATCTGTAATTATTTTATCTTTCTGCATTTTATCTACAATTTCTTTCTTCTTCTCTATGCACAATCAAGTTCTTTCCTGAATTATTCTTCCATTCAGTACACTTTGAATACATCTCTAAATTTCACTCAAAAAAAATAATAACTACAGATGTGTAAAATTCTTACTTTCTGAAAAATGCAGAATTGAAAATTAAAACAAAAAACATGAACAAATACCAAGCAGCCTAACAAGAATTGACAAATAACAAATGACATCACACAATTCCATCACGCGCATGCGCCTTCCTGCGAACTTCAACTGTTGAATTGAAGACTGATGAATTGCAGGACGTCGAATTGCGAGGCACCACTGTACTAGATATTGAATCTTACAATATTATCACAATAGCATATTACTTATATAGCTTTTCTCAACTATACTTTCATAGTGATTGTGACTGGAAATCTATGCATTAAACAAAAATATTTTAAAATTAGTATAGGAGTTATAAAGCTTAGACAGTTTCAGGTTAAAGATTGATAAGGATATTTAAATCTAATTCCAATAAAAAAAAATACATAAAAAATTATTTTTTTGAGTAATTAACAAAAACATCAAAATATATCTATAGGCTTCTAGGAAAATAAATATAGTCATAAATAAATATAGTCAAAAAATAAATTTAAAGGGGACAACAAATGTGTTAAGAACAACATTTTTTACTGAACATCCATTATGTTTTTATTTTCAATATTTTTGTTAATAATGTAAAAAAAGTCAATTTGAAATGTTTATTTTTTTGAAGAATGAGCAGCATTAGCATATTGAATGTTTTTATTTAAAAAAAACTGAATTTTTAAAATCACAATAATTTAATTGAATTAATAATGAACAAGCCAAACTTCCCCTGGCGGATAAAGTTTTTAAATTATATTTAGAAAAATAATTATTTTTTGGAATTTTACAGCTGGTTTATCCCCTGTACGTTAGTTGTCTATATTTGAGTATTTAATTGAATTTTAATTCCCATTTATATCTTAATTATGCACAAAGTATTTTTCTTCATCAGATTTTTGGAACTACGAGTGCAGGTAATTACATGCAGTAGAAGTTGTAAGTGATGCATATAAGCAAAGACCAAATTTTCTGTTAAAAAAAAAAAAAAAAAGTCATAAGCTCAAACATAAGTTTGAGCAGTTAATAAACAGGTAGGTCGTTAAGTGAAGAGTGTCTGTATTCTAGAGAGTTTAAATATAATATAGATAACTAAAGCAGGTTGAATAAGCCAAAAAACAGTTTTATAAATAATCAAGGATAATTAAATTTTTTCTTGCTTGAAAGCTATATTGATGTTAGTAACTTGAAAAATCTAAAACAGAGGGGCATATTCTTAAAAGAAATATAAATACTGCAGTTATGTTTTCCAGCACATAAAATGCAGTTTTCTAAATAAATACATGCAAATTTCTAATTCATTCTAACCTGTTATGCCTAATTTGAATAGGAGAACATTAATTTCCCCAAGTATAGCAGTAAAAACTGTAAAATAAAACAATTTTATGTAGCAAAATAAAATATAAATACAGTTTGTTTGGAATGTTTTCAGTTGGCATTTGGAATGTGTTCAGTTGTACAATTTGGAATGTTTTCAGTTATGTAATGTTTTCAGTTCATCAGCATAATGAACAGAATATTTAAGAATACATTCATTCAAATTACACATATTTGAATAATACAAAAATTAAATATTTATAATAGAATGCAGAGGATCATGTAATGATGATTTAACATTACATTATGATGAATTATGACATGTAATGATGATTTAACATTAGTAAAAATATTCTATATTTTAATGGAATTAACCAAAATTTTTGTATTATCAGCAAAATTTTTTCAATTTTATAAATTTTACAAAAATTAAATATTTATAATAGAATGCAGAGGATCATGTAATGATGATTTAACAAAAAAATATATAAAATATGTCTATAAAACAATGAAATGATACTTTAAAGAATATATGCACTAAAATAAGGTCCTTTAAAAATTTAAAATATTAATAGTTTTTGCATATCGGAAGTTACCTGGTTGACATACAAGAAATTCACTTTTTTAGGAATGCATTCCTGTTCACTTTAACATGTACAGCAGGCTTGAGTTCTCTTACTTTTTTGTTCATTGATTACATTCTTAAATTAGTTTCATTGTATTATTTCCATGGACTCATTTATCACTTAAAATATTACAGACTGAAGCACTTTATGCAGTCAGTTGCATAATAATCCTTTATTTGGAGTACTTTTGATTAATTTAATAACCATCTTCAATGAAAAAATACAAGATTTTTGTTGTATTTTTTCATTGAAGATGGTTATTAAACTAATCGAAAGTACTCCGAATAAAGGATTTTTATGCAACCAACTGCATAAAGTGCTTCAGTTGGTAATTTCTTCTTAGTGGTTATTTTGTCAAAAATTGCTCTCATACAGAAGTAGGTGTATTCATGGACTTTACCATCCTTAATAATTTTATTAAATTCTTCATTTTTAGCCTGTACAGTGGAACAATCGGATATTAATTGCTTACCCCTTCAAATATAATTAAACCTAATTAATATGCAAAAAAATGAAAATTGTGAAATCTCACTTAATTTTCATTGAAATTTTTAGGATTTATTAAGTTTTTTATTGTCATTCTAACGATGTAACAGATTCTTACGAATTTTATTTCTTTCACAATTTTTCATTTATTATATGAGATTGGAGAAAACAATTTTTTTATATGAAATCTTTTAGCCATCCAACAAAATATTTGATATTTTCTGATAATGGCAAGTCTTGTGAATAAAATAAGATGAGTCAAGAAAATTGCAGAGTATTTTAAAAAATTATCAATAAAAAAACCAATTATAATTCAAATTTTAATTAATTTAGTTAGTTAATTAATTAGTCGAAAAGTGATAAAAATTTATTAAAATATTGTCATTTTTTTATAAAATGTTTATTGATAGGTTTTCTTTTGATTTCAATAAATTTTATTTTAATTTTTTATAAATTTTTGAATTTATAACCAAAAACATGACATGATGACATATACAAAATTTGTCCACTCTTGTACATAAACAGCTATAACATTTTCTCCCCTACTCTTATTGGCCTTGAGATACTTTGTTGACACAATACATCCAATACCACATGCAGCACAGTAAAGTAGGCTTGGCTGCAGTTTTCTGCAAAATGACCTGCTGTCATAAAACCATGTGTCACACTCCTCTTTTATAGCCTGGGCTTGTTTATATTAGGATTTTCTCATATTTTACTAAATTATCTGTAAACATAAAGCAATAAATGAACAAATTAGTAAAAATATTCTTTATTTTAATGGAATTAACCAAAATTTTTGTATTATCAGCAAAATTTTTTCAATTTTATAAATTTTACAACTTATCATACTAAAATTCCATGTTTTAGTTAAAATTTCAAAAATAAATTTATCTCACTCCAAAATCAAAATAATACTAAAATATAATAGAATAGAAAGCAGAATTGATAAGATTTGATGAAAAATAGTCCAAATTCTATGAATATAATCCATTCACATTTTCTATCTTTAGAATGGAATTTAAAAAGAAATTTCGGCAATCGGAAAATTTAGGACCCATCATTGGATGCATCTATTTTTATCCAATAAAGGCAAAAACTGTTCCGTAATAGCTTTACTGAATAATTCAGGATTGAATTTTATTTATATTGTTTTTATCTTTTTTTGTTCCGAAAACTTGCCATGTTTTCACGTCAAACGTACTCAACAGGTTAAAGCAGGCATAGGCAACCTTTTCTAACTTGGGGGCCAAATTATCATTCTGTTGCTGAGTCAAGGGCTGGACCAAATTATTAAATAAAATAAACTAATATTAAATGAATTAAAAGAAGTTGCTAAAATTAATTATAAAGATAAAAATATTTTAATCTGATTACTATGCTTTTAAATTGAACATCAAATCAAAAATGGTAATAAATTCTCTATAACGAAAAGACTCGTCTATCATCGAATTCAGCCTTGAAAATTCTTTTTTAGTTGAAAAGACTTGAGTAGAACCATGAGTAGAACATACCATATTTCTCCCACCATGAATCTGACCAACTTTGCTGAAATGGATCAGAGGCCAGATCAAATGAAATAGAGGGCCAGTAAGTGAAGGCTATATATTTGTAGCTGAAGTAGTCTTTCTGATTATGCAGGGATTAAGGTGGAAACCTATATGGGTTTCCTATAAACCAAAGTGGTGAATTGAGTTAGCATTAAGCTTAATTATACATTGAGGAAATAGACAGATTCTTTGTTCACTTGGTCTACATTAAGCTTAAGTTCTGTTGCATGTTTAGAGAATGCTTGGTTCATTTCCGAGGTTTTGTCATTACTATTTTTCCACAATATAAAAATGTTGTCCCTATACCTTAGAAACAATTTAAGTTAGCCTTGAAAATTCAGAGAACATCATTTTCTATATACCTAAGTACAATCTTGACTAAAACTCCTGCCACAAGACCTCCTATAGGCATGTCTCTGTAGAATTTGTTGCCAAATCTGAAATATACTAACCCAATTCATCACTCTGGTTTACAGGAAACCCATGTACATTTCCACCATAATCCCTTCATGATGAGAAGACTACTTCAACTACAAACATATAGTCTTCACTTCATACTTTGGGCCAGGGGTGTCAAACTGGCAACCCGCGGGCCGCATATGATTGCCTCAATGTGATTTTTTTTGTGGCCTTCATTGCTTTTAGTTAAAATAAAAACTAGAGCAATATGTTACGAAGATATTAGGAAACAATTATCGCATCATAGCTATGTCATATACTATGATACATTAGTTTGATTTTAACGAAAGGCAATTGCACAAGTTTCTTTGTTTTGATTGGCGTTGTCGACATATTTGTACAGACGATAGTGATTTTTCAGATCGGTGACACAAAAGTGCTGTTCTTCAAGTTTTACATTTTTTTGAAATACGAAAAAGTATAAATAGGAACCTACTATTTTTTGGAATAGCCAAATACAATAAACAAATGTAAAACAATTCCTCTGTGATTGACATTTGTAAAGGATGTGCTAACAGGCTTGTTAAAGGTTGACTTGTTGTATTATAACTTATTTTAAAAAAAATATAAGTAGTTATGGATATTTAAATATATAAAATTTTAATGAAAATTCTAGTTTTTCTACAAAAATATTGCTTTTAACGCTAAATAAAACTAGAGATTGATAGTGAGGACTATATTAAAAAAAAAAAAAAAAAAATGTATAATTAAAAGCAACAATTACAGATAATTGTACTAAATTCACTTAATGCATAGTGTTTTTAATTATTCTATCTATATTCTAGAATCTGGATTCAAAATATAATTTAAAAAAATTGTAAATGTGATGTGGCCCATGATAATCTTACAAGCTCATTAAATGGCCCTTCAATTAAAATGAGTTTGACACGCCTGCTTTAAGTAATTAGTATCCCATTATTACATTCTACAGGCTAAAAATGAAGAACTTAATAAAATCATTAATCTTTACCACTCCTTTTTTTAATAGAGCCACGCCCTTTTACACTCAAGAAAAATGAAATTTAATATTCAATATTTTGCTATAACTTTTTTCTTTTTAATTTTTCAGCAAGGAAAAATTGTATTTTGTTGTCTATATACTGTGTCCTAATATCGTTTTTTAATTTTAGATTAAGGACCAAAAGAAAAAAGAAAAAATTATGAAATTATTATGCCTAATTTGCTTATGTAAATTTTATGCATTTTTTTCTGCATCGAACAAAGAAAATTTTTTTTACTTGAATTCTTGTCAATTTCTCATATTCTGCATCTAATAATACCAAATACTTCATAATTCTAAAAAACTTTTCCGAACTGATTAAGATTATTTATTTTGTAATTTGATACTGCTAAGCCTAAACTGATAGCGCACGTAAATAAACCATCGAATCTTGATCAAACTCGGTCCTCTCATGGTTGAATTACGGTATTCTACTATATAAATAAATAAAATAATTATATATTAGCTAATTTTCTTCTTCTTTTCTTAAAATAATGTGCAAGAAATACTTTTTTCTTTATCAGAAGTATTAGTATGTATAATAATGATGACTTTTATAAAAACTTAATTTTATAAATAAGTATTGCTGTAATTTGAATTCGTAGCAATCATAGTTCCATCTATACACTAGATTTAATAAATTATTGCTATTTATAATTGTTTTATTCAAGATTCACGTCAGCGCCTTTTAAAAATGGCAGATGGTGAATTATTTCTCTATATTTAGTTGTTCTAAATCATAATATTTAATTATTTTTGACAAAAATAATATTATATTAGTATTTTCAAAGTGGATAGGTTGTCATGGCTCTCCCCTTAGTCAACATAATGTAACTAGCCCATAGCCTGAAGTCAAAAAGTTGACCTTGGATGGATGCTGTTTGACAATAATTATGCACCCTTGGTCTACTAATTACTTGTTTCGACTGCAGATAACACAAAAATTAATTTATTATTTAAATTTTTGTGTAATATTTAAAATATAACTAATATAAACAAACAATCAATTGATTTCGAAATCCGTTGGATATTTCCCGCCATAATCTAGAACGCCAACTTCTGCATCGATCGTCAAGTGTGGTATTGGTTGCTTTATTTCTCTGATAAATGGAAATTTATATATTTTTAAATAAATCTAATTTATTGGATACGTTACTTGACCTTAACTCTGCTTTCAGCACTACCTTACACTCAAGCACTATAAACAGTAACAAGATTTATTTTAAGAAAAGAAACGTTTTTGATCTATTACAGATCCTCGTCAGCTTCTAAACATTTAAAATTTTAAATTCGAAACTATTTGTGTTCGTCGTTCTAGTCATTACATCGTTACATACGCAACAGGTTTAAAAATTTTTAGCATAGTATCAGATTAAAATCTAAAATATTAGTAAACTATAAATATTATATACAAACGTGAACTGTTAACAAAATAATAACACAACAGTAACTTTAAAAGTTCATAATTTATGCATAATTTCGTAACTCCACACACTGGAGAATGACGTACTAGGTTGTTCATTTATAACATTCTTGTGCGTTCTTCTCTCTGCTATAACCAGGGATTCTTGTAGATATGCATGTTTATGTTCAAAACCGGTTCTTACAATTTTTGCTTGCTTCCAATCTATATAAAGTTCATATTCATAAAATCTCTTAGCTAGTGATGTACTTAAATGGGCATTCATAACTTTTTTTATGTTCGTTGATTCTTTGAGAGAGATTCCTCGTTGTTGAATGTTTTAGGGCCACCACAGTAAAAAATCCAGCATGTCCAAGACTGTGTGTGTTTATCAAGATGCACAAAACACCTGTATCCTGTAGATCTATAGTGGATAAAACAAGTTCTCCTCTAATTAATTTAGAAAGGAAAATTGCAAAATGGTGCCTTCGGAAAGTTTCCGATTATGAATACACGATAGAATCAGCACAGCAACTTATACAAAAGTTAAGGGCACTTTCACCACAAAACAGTGAAATTATGGTCAGGGCTTGACAAATTTCAAAAAGTTGAGTAGACAATTGGCTACCACTGCAAATTTCAAACCAACTCAAAAGTGAGACTTGCACGTCGGTAAAACCAGGTAAAGTATATCGTTAAAATCAATTTGAAATTTTTTGGGTTTATTAATGGTAACAACATAATTTTATCGACTGAAAATTGAAGGGTTCCCCAGAAAAACATTCCAAGCACCAAACTGTAAATTCAACATAAGCAAATTTTTTAAATTTTGAAATGTAAAAAAGAAACATACTATATTGTTATTTGATTTTTAACGACAGCGTTCAATGTTCGAGAACATAAATGGTAGTTTGTATTAATGTTTGAGCTGATGATGGCGATTTAACGCCGAGAACATAAATGGTAGTTTGTATTAATGTTTGAGCTGATGATGGCAATTTAACGCTGAAAATGTTACTCAATAAAATATTTTTAATAGACAGTACATTAATATTTGGTCTGCTCACTCTTGCTGATAAAATTGCTTCGTAAGTTTAAAACCTATTAGAGTAGTAAATAGAAATTCTGTTAATGCCAACAAATAGGAAGTCATAGATGTGTTACCTGATGGTGACCTTCAAATGAGTGATTTTGTCAATGAGGACACTTGTAAATTCTATCTCATAAACCATAACAGATAAAGAAAAATTTCCAATTACAAACTTATTCAGCATTCAGTTCTGAACACAAAAAAATCTTCATCAAAATCAGATGAATAGTTTACCCAAAAAAACAAAACTATTTTTACATGCTCTTATTTTTGATATGTAAATAACAAGCACTTAAATATAATACCACAAATCAATTAATTGAAAACACAGAGTCTAATCAAACAGCAAAAACTAATCAAGAATGTGCTTAAACTGTCTTCCACCAGCACCCAAGTACAATTGAGCATGATGTTGGAGATGGAGTTCCTCACAGCCTTTAGACTGTCAGTAGAAATCTTTGCACAAGCAGTAATGATGTGGTCTTGAAAATCCTCTACTGTTATTATGCAAGAATGAAAGTTGTGACCTCATTAGTTGCTCTTTGTGGACAACCTGATCTTGAGCATTTCAAGGAATTGACTTATGATAGATCTAAGTGTTCATGCTGAGGGATGTCTTTCCTAATAGAGTCAAGCTGCAGCAGCGACATTTGCATCAGCAGCACCATAGCATATGATTATGGCAACCATTTCATTAAGCATTTACTCAGCCATTGTACTTTACTTGTACATTGAATTCACGTGTCTGAATGTGGCTTTTTATGCCAATTGAACAGGAAAATAATGCTGGTGTGGAAACCTTCAGAAATTTCCAGAACCAGATATCAAAGGGCATGTGACATGATTTGCATGTAAAAATGTTTTTGTTTCATTTTTGGATGAACTATTCATTTGATTTTGATGAAGTTTTTTAAAATGTTCAGAATTGAATGCTGAACAAGTTTGTAATTGGAAATTTTTCCCTATTTGTTATGGCTTATGAGATAGGATTTTCAAGTGTCCTCATTTGCATAATCAACTCATTTGAAGGTCACCATCAAGTAGCTTATCCATGGCTTCCTATTTGTTGGCATTAACAAATTTTTGAAATCTATGATAATTATCTAGTTATTTGGAGGGGTACAGACTTTTCTTCCACCCTGTATAATAACTATCAATCTGATTGGCTAGCTAATTGACTCAATTGCTCAAGCTGATTAGATCGAAAATTCTTATACAGTAGAACCTCATTAAGATGAATCTTACGGGACTGACAGAATTTGTTCGTCTAAACCGTCATTCGTATTATAAGTAGGAAATGATGTCATAAGTAGGAGGAAATGACATCATCTACTCGTTAAACCAAGTTAAGGTGGGTTCACACTACGAGCGACTGAACCGACTGACCGACCGATTCCACCGACTTCGAGCCAAGCAGTTCACATTACTCCGCAGACTGTCTAATGACGTTTTGTATTAGCCAATTGTAGCTGTTGTTATATTTTGATAATACAATGAATCATCTTCTGATAAATTTTACTTACAATCAGAAAATCATCGTGGCGACGTATATCATATATCCAAGGTACTGCCGAACTTTATTTATTAATTCTTCGATAAAATCTTTATCAGCAAAGATGGCGATTAAACATCACGAACTACCCGCCAAAGAAAGAAAATACGATTGGCTGTTCAGAAAGCACTCTGATTGTTATTGTTGGCGGCCCACGGTGACTAGACTTCAAATATTCAACTGGGCGAAACTTGGTTGGTCGTACGACTGGACCAACTAACAACTGCTGTTGCTATGGAAATGTGACGTAGAATTGCTCAAGTCGGTCCAGTCGGTGGTAATGTGAACCCAGCTTTAAACGTATGTTGAGCAAAGCATAATTTAAATCATGCATATCATCTTTAATGTTATACAGTGTTCTATCGCATAGATCCTTTACTGAACGAAAACGGGGGAAAAAAAACAAAATCAGATTTAATAAGAATTTATTTCAAATTTAATATTTTTAAATACGTGAACATTTGAAAGAAAAATTGTGATTTCGAAAAGTGGCTTCTTCCGTATTTTAAAAAAGCGCATTATTACACAATTATGTTAAGACCGAATAATTACTATATTGCCATTTTTAAAATAAAAATAAAAAAATTACTTGATTTGAACAATTTATGGTTTATTTAAATTAATTTTTAAAGTAATACAGACAGTATATGGTACATCACAGCTAACTGCAGTTGTTTACTAGATCTAATGACAGGTACGTCATCCTGGAGACCGATTCTTCGATCCCCTTACCAGTAAAAACAGAACCGGAGGAGAAATCCCATTGTTTCCTTTGAGAGCTTAAGACTTGATCTGGTAAAACTGTAATCTTAAGCTAACAACTGTAAACTCATCGAAACTTAAGCATGTGGTGTGAATTGGATTATTAAGGCTGAAATGTACTGTATATTTGACAAAAGAAAACAAATTCATCTGAATGAACCATAGCATGAATACATGGGACCTTGAAAATTCTTTCGTACTAACGGAGAATTTGTATTAAGCAAGTTTGTCATAATGAATAATTTAACATTATTTGAATACACCCAGGCCGGGGATGAGAAAGATAGTTCTTACTATCGAAAATTTGTGCTAAGCGAGTTTGTCTTAATGAGGTTTGACTGTATAAATAATTTTGAGTTTATTAACTGGAATAATTGTTTATTTTATCCATATCACTATATTTGGATATCTAGATCAATAGATACACCCTTAACTATAACTTTAGAAAAAGTTTAGAATTCTTCTCTATTGGCCATGTGCAAAATGTTCAAAATTATCAAAATGATTCTAATCAGACCTAACAGTTATGCAATTCTGAAAATCCCAGAATCCTGCCTGGCTAAGTCTAACTTCTGAAAAATAAATTCTGAAATATTAATCTAATCTAACACTGACATGATAAAATGCTAAACGACCAGAACTTTACAGTTGTCTTTAGTTCTAAAAACAAAATGTTAGCACACTTATACACTAATAAATAGAATAAATTCCAGAAAAAAGTAAAACTAAATAATAAGAATTTATTGAATCCAAAAAAAACAAACTGTTAAAAAGCTTTATTGAAATAATATTAAAACAACTATCAAATTAATAATGAAAACTTGTTTAATTATCAATCCAAGAATCAAAACAATAATAAATTTATTAATCAGAAATAATAAACAACCTTAAATAATATCTTATTTTATTATTTCCACATACTGATTAAAAAGGGGGGCAATCAGTTGATATCACAAAAAGAATTAAAAGTCACTTGTATAACACACAGTCTATCTCACTTTGTTTTGCCTCTAATAGACAAAAGCTTTAATGGCCGTATTCTGAAAGGCGAGTAAACTCACGAGTTGGCTAACTTGAGTTGGATGTAGAGTTACTGTAAATTGGTATTCTGAGAAATTTGATCTTCGAGTTCAACATCTAATAGACAAAAGCTTTAACGGCCGTATTCTGAAAGGCGAGTAAACTCACGAGTTGGCTAACTCGAGTTGGATGTAGAGTTACTGTAAATTGGTATTCTGAGAAATTTGATCTTCGAGTTCAACAACTCGAGAGTTAACATTTTCAAACGGTACTACTTCGAGGTTAAATGAGGAATTGTTTGAAAGACGTAAATTCATTGCTTTAATAAAGTCATGTGTTATATCACATTAATATTTTTAATGCATAGATTGACATCAGAAACAGTTTGAACATTTAAAGAAAAATATCCTTTACTATTTCTGAAGACCTCTGCATTATCACCTCCAGGAGACTGAATTTTTACATGAGTGCAATCAATTGTACCGTATACACCTGGAAAACCACTCATATTGTAAAATTCTTCACTAATCTGTAAAAGAAATATAAATTTACTAAAATAAACCTTTTTTATATTAAATATTTGAAATGCTATTACTAAAATATGTTGAGTAGAAATTATTATTAGCATTAGGCCTACTATAAAAGTCAAAGGTAAAATTTCTGAGATCATAAATTTTGATAGAGAGCTTTTAAAGTTACTGCAATATTTGTTAACCCTTTCAGACCTGAATTTTTTCTAGAGGGGGAAAAATTATTTGTACATTTTATGTGGTTAATGAAAAACGTAAAATGTTAATAGGTAAAACACAAAATAAGATTATCTGATACATTCTGAAATACTATATTATACAGAATGCTTATCATAATAACAATGTCCATCCCATTTTAAAATATATCATATACTTGTTGTTATAAGCGAAATTACTGTTTATAAATGGGCCTATTTATTAGAGTCTATTAAATATGTAATAATATAAAGCAAACATTCAATTTATTTACATTTAAATTATTAATTTAAATTTCTTAAAATCTAGTAAGTTACTATTGATACTTACATGCTTTCTTTCTACTTCAGTTTTAGGAAGGTAAATAAATTAAAGTTGCGCTATTAGAAAGCTAACTTTATTGACTGCTCTACAACATGAAGGTTGACTTAAATTCGTTAGATATCCTACCACTATTTGAAATGTTCCTATCGCGTAAAAGCACAAAGCAACCAATATCTGTTCAAGAAAGTTAAAACACCTTCTCTTGAAGTTAAAGGTTGTAACTTATGACCTATTCGATGTAATAATATCTAAACGTTGTCCTTTTTGAGTCTATATCTGGAAATAAAGTCACTTTCTTCGAGTGATTCTAGATCTTTAAAGTAACTTCTATCTGGTAAATTACCAGAATTACAACATCGATGTACAATTGGATCTAAATATTGCAAATATTGTAAATTTTCTAGCATTTCATCATCGTCACTGCTGTAGTCGGCCATTGTGCTAACTCTAACTCTTAACTCCAAACCACCGATTTTGTTGAGTTAAAAGTTAACCTCGATTTCTGCATTCTGTCGAGTTAACCCGACGTTGTGTATATCAATTTTCGTTTAACTTGAGATTTAACCCTTACTCTAACTCTGACTCAAGCTACAGAATATGGCTGTAAGAGTAGCTTTTTAGAAGTGTCATGCTTGATTCATTTATATATATTCATGCATCAACTTCAGTTTCTACTTTACAGATAAAACAATTGAGGTCATCATCTTTATCTTAATTTGAGAATAATTATTTCGCAATTATAAATAATCAATAACAGATTGTTCTTTAACTCTTCTGGATCTCAAATCAGATCAGTAATATTTTAGAATAAATAATGTCACATGATAAGTAACATTATTTATTCTAAAATGGCAGTTCTGAAAATGGAAAGTTTGTTCAGAAAATGGCAGTTCTGTTCTGTAACTCCTAATTTTCAGTTTTGTGAGGCAGAAGACATGAAATGTAAGTTATATCTTAAACTAAATAAAATACTCCCCAAAAAATAATAATAATGAATAAAAAATAAAAATTAATTAGGAAAGTTCCAAGTTAAATCTTTGCATACGTAATTTTCTAAAAGAACTATATTGCTTAAGGCCATTGATGAAACCAGGATTTTCAGGAATGATTGAAGGCCAACTATGCTCTCGTGTGTATGCCATAGATATCATTTACTATTTTGATGGACCATTGTTTATTAGAAACCAGAGTTTTGGGTTGTTCTACATAAAATATTGCCATATGTCAGCATATCTCACAATATATTAGTATTCAGAACAATAAAATTATTTAAAATTGCAATAAAATGAATGATTTTTGTATTTAGTGATCTATATACTATTTTAAGTTTTATATGTCTGTTTTAAGTATTATTTTGTAATTAGTTGCAGATAATTTTTTTAATATAAGTAAATAATAGTTGTACGGATAAACCTCATGGCTTAACTGCTTAATTTATTGACTTGAAAATATCATGTGGCCAAAAAAATTAATATCAAAATTTTTAAGGTTCATTTAGAACATATCAAATGAAATTTTTTATATATCATATTAGTTTTACTAATTTCAATGTGTATCAAATTTTATTGGTATGTTATGTTGTTTATAATTTTTATAAAAAAAAATAAATAATGACCATTTGGAAATTTTTTGGTCTCATATAAAGTGTAATCAAATAGATTGAATAAAAATATATACTCTAAGGCAGGGCTGTCCAAAAGGCGGCCCGCGAAGCTTTCTCGATTTGTGATATAATATTACTTTTTTAATAAATTTTTTTATATATTTATAAATTTCTGTTCAAGTTTATCATTAAATAAACTTTTAACATTTAATAAAACGATCATTCACCAGAAAAAAGTTATTACAAATATTTTTAACAACTTTTTCATAAAACTTAAATAAATTTTATGTATTTATACTATATTCCTGTTCAAATTTATTAATAGGAAACTTGATAAAACATTAAAAATAAATTTGTTAAATAATTGAAACTTAACAAAATATCTATATCTTCATAATCTTTTGTTGAACTCAAGTTGGCCTTGTCAATTTAGGTCAAGTTAAATAGTTTTGGGGGGAATTATCGGTCGACTTTGCAGAACTAAGCTACAGAAATATCCAGTTCGATATCGGAAGTCAAATATAAATTACAGTAAGTCTTCAATGAAAATAAATAATGAATTATAATTTTAAAATTATAAGAGAAAAATTAAAGAAATTAAATAAATCAATTAAAAATAGTTATATTATTCCTAAATATTGTATTGTTGATTCAAATTTATGGCTATTTATAAAAGAAAACAAAGAAAATAGAAACAAACGAATGTAAACAATATTCTGACATTTTAAATGGGCGTGACACGCAAGCAATGAGGTTGTTTCATCTGACGTCATAGTCACCTGATCTGGTGAAAACAACAACGTGTTAGCAATAGTGAGTAGAGCAGAGGTATAGCGATAGTTTCTACTGTAAATAAAAAGAAATGCCAAATTAATTTTATGCTTATGGCTGTTCTAATCACAGCATGAAAGCTTCATGTAAAGAAAAGAAAAAATATCTTTCTATTTATTTCCTCATTGTAAGCCAGATTTGATAAAGTTGTGGCTAAAAAAAAGAGAAAGGATTTCAAACCGAAAGCAAATATTTGCATTTGTTCAGAACCATTTCGAAGAAAATTGTTTTGTTTATCACAATTTTTATAAATAAAAAGATTACGAAACCGTCAGCAGTACCGACAAAATTTATTTTCACAACACTAAAAGTTTCGAAACGGAAAAAACATCGAACACAATCGGAGTTTCAATAATTATTCAAGAATTAAAGTAAATAATTTTAAATTATTGATATTATATCTAATATTAAAATATCTAATAATTGCTAATATTTTATTCAAATTAATATTACATAAAAAATAAAAATAATAGTAAATTACCAATTAAGTCTTTAAAACTGTCAACGTTTTCAAGAGAATTCATTAAACTGCTCTAGATAGTGATTAGTCTGCCTATTAATACATAAGTTTCTTTGTTCTAAGTATAAATTGTACATAAACTTCTTACTATACCCGTGTTGTATCCTGCACCTATAAATTCGGTTAAGTTCCTTGTTCAAGAAGATGTCTTTACTACAGTGTGTTAATGCCCGTCTAAAGTATGCACGGAAAGCGGATTTTTTATACGTCCAGGGATCGTATGACCATTTCGGTATTAGGACTTGGGTGTTCGTGGGGTTAATGTATACGGTAGTTTCTAAGTCTTTGCTTCCTGCTAAAATTTTTATATCTAGGTAATCCATTACTTTATCGTCTTCTTTAGTAAGCTTCAGGTTGAGACCATATTCTGGTCTATTAAAATGCTCAATAACAAGATCGCTTAATGATTTATTTTTCCACAGAATAAAAATATCGTCCACGTAACGCATATATAACTTTATGTTGTGTCTAATATTTAAAGGTAGCTGGCTCTCAATCTCCCTAATGACTATCTTCGCAAGTATCCCTGCCATGGGACTACCTATCGGGACACCTTGTATTTGGTGGTAAAACGACAAGTATTCAGTGGTAAGTATTATGTAGATAAGTATTATGTAGTCGTTCTGTGGTAAGTATTATGTAGATAAGAGGACACCATTAACCGGGATAGCTCTCCGGAATACGGGTTCCGATTCCGTATCACATGATTGCCAGCTACGATGGAGAGTGTGGAAGTAAGTTGACTTTTAAACTAAAATATAATACGTTAGTATATAGGAAAATAATGATAAATAAATAATAGAGTGCATAATAAAATAAAAATAGGAAAGGTCCAAGTTAACTTCCTCACACTATATATACAGTATTAAAAGCGCTCTGCATTCATTTGTAACCAGCAGATGGGAGAGATGGAGTAATGGTTAATCATGTGTCTCTAAGCCTGGTTCACACTTAGGTTGTAGAAAGTTTAAGATTGTAAGAACCAGATCATTTCCATCGTTTATTGCATACCGAGCAAATAAGTATACTGTACAGTAAGCTGTGTACATTTTACTTTACAGAGAACTGAAAATAGTGGATCAGAACACCAAATACACATGTTTTCTATATAGTACTGTACATATATGATATGTATACTATATTGTAAAATATATAATGTTTTAATATATTTAGCATCCAAACTTAATATTTCTAATTTAATTAATTAAATATATTAATTAAATTTAATAAAATACAGTATAATAAATGTATTGTATTTTATTAAATTTAATAAATTTGGAGTTCATTTTAATTTCTATACTATATGTGTTTTCGATAAACTGCCAACCCTGATTAGCCGCCAAAATCTCGCCAAACGGATGGTGGCGTCTTATCGGGATTTGATTGTATTTATTTTAATGAATGTCATATTAATATTTCTAAACTACTGCTAATGCCCTATTTTTGAATTACCCTGCAACAAATTTTACTGCTAGTATCCAATTTTTGAATTAAACTGTCAAATTAATAAATAATCGTTAATGTGGCAATTTAATTCAAAAAAGATCACTAGGGGTAAACTTTGGCTGGTTTTGAAATATTTGGATGAAAAATCCCCTAGATTGGATTATGAAATGTCATATTGTTTCAACATTTAAAAATTAGGATTGGCTTATATATGAATATATATGATAATTTTGCCAGAAAGTTTAAGAATGGTTAATAATACAGAATTTAGCCAAGAGAAATAAAAACTGTTTGAGTTTGTACAGGTATCCCTCCTATAACACGACTTCCTACAACACTGTTTTGCTCTAACACTATTTGAAAATTGCAAAACCCCTCATATAACACAGTTTTTACTTAACACATTTATAAAATTATGTTTACTCTTCTAAAACACAAAATATTTTCATTAAATTTGTAAATCCATACTAGGGACACACAATACACACACAAAATGCAATCATTGAGAAATACTTTGCTAAAATTAAGTCATAAATGCAATTTTGCTAATTTGCCATGAGAGGGGATGATTGCAGTCTATTTTCGATTTTGATTTGAAATTGAGTTAATTGGCGACCATTGAGTATTTTGTTTTCCAGACATTCAGTCCTTGGATAAAAAAGTTTTTAATTTTCAATAGAGGAATGAATGTTAAAGAAAAGAACTTTTTAATTCATAAATTTTTTTGGGGTATACATTAAGGAATAATTGATTTTTAGCTGGTTGTGGCAAGTTAGATTACAGATTTTGTAAAGAGAGCAGAAGATACACAAACTTTAAATGCATAAAATGTTCAGAAAGTAAAGTTGATATTATTAAAGAAAAAAATGTTCTTGTTTTAACTGAACAGCGATAAGGAAGATATAATTATTAAATGAATGTTATATAGGCTTTCCAAATGTTCATAGGCTTACTTTAACTTATTTAATTAACTAATTATAACTAGCCAATTAGCAGGAATTATTATACTTATAAATTGTTTTAATAAAATTCAAAATAGTGCTTTCGGAATTCTTGTATTCCCTCTTCAGCTTTATCCATCAAAAATTAACTTAAGTACTACACTATGAACTGTCAGAGCAACCCAGGCACGGGTATGCTAGTTTATATATAAAACTATTTCATAATGTATGAAACTGTTTTATAATAACCAAATAACTGGTTTACAAAATTTCACCACAAAAGATTTGTTTTTCATGGAGATTTTAAAATATGAACTTAGTGCTGCATTGCAGTGTGTATGAGTCATTGTTCTGACTTACCATTAATGTATTGCCATCACACAAAAAAATAAAGCAGAGAAAGTTGCAAAAAAAAAAAAAAAAAAAAATATAATAAAAAAAAAAAAAAAAAAAAAAAAAAAAAAAAAAAAAAAAAAAAAAAAAAAAAAACATTTTATTATGGCAGTATACAATAAATTGTGAAACAATCAAATCAATTGTTTCAAAATTTAAATAATATGATCGAAATTCTGCCAAGCTTAGGAATGAATAAATTGCTGAAAACGAAAAATTACATAATTTCATAAAGATATATCATAATTTAAACGATTTTAAATAAAATACATTTACTGTAACAACACAAATGGCAGAAACATGATTTTACCTCTTAGAGGAATGTTAACCTTGTTATTGTTCATTAATCTTAGACACATGTGTGATGCACTCTAACCAATAGTATATATATCAAAGCCAGAATATGAAAGCAAGATACATGAAAATATTAATACTCTTTCCTTTTAATATACCTTCTCAGTATGCCAAAGCTTTAGTCTACTGTTTGTTGCTGTTAGACAATGCTGCAGTCTGCAGTACACCATTTAATTGCTTAAAAGATATTTTCTTAAATATATTTATTAAAGTTTTGCAGAATAATAAAAAGAATTGATTCGGAGAGTCAACTTTAGGCTCCATAACAATGGGGCTTCAGCCCCTACCCCAGGCTTTAGGTATTAAGACTGAAAGTCAAATTTTTGTTGGAGTTTTTATTCTTCTCACAGCTAACTGATTTTTAAGCAATTCAAATCTATTAAACTTTTCAATTTATTCCTTATGGTAAATATATAGCTTACCTGTGAGAAACTATGCAAAGCACTATGCACAGCTCAATAGCTTTGAAAGCAGAAATAATTTTTGAAATGAATCTTTAAACACAATGGGCGTAATTGTTGCCGTTTTACCAAAGCATAGTGAAAGTGGTACAGATCGAAATGGGGCATAAATATTCAAAAAATCTCTAGTGGACCAGGGGTCAAAGGTTAAAAGTTTACAAGATACAGAAGCGTATAGGCAGCATAGGAGCACAGGAACAGGACATGTCGCAGATTGCAGAGGGCAGGCACATCTAACCACATGCACCATTTACAACTAACAGAACTTTGCAGCTCTATATCTCAATCCTTTGACCCTGGTCAACTAGGGATTTTTTGGGTGTTTTAGCCCCCTTTCGATCTGTACCACTCTAGACCTTCTGTCTTTAATTTACTAATGTATAATTTTTTCCAAAAGGTAAAATTAGGGTACGGTTCTAGACTGGCGGCAACCGGAAATTCATCCCCATTCGACCCCTTTATATTGTACCCCCCTAATTTGATGATGCTGAGTCCAAAAATGATCCAAAAGGTAAAATTAGTGTTGAAATTGAAGATTAAAATAAATTGACAATGCCAATATGTTAAAAATTCATTCCAAAAATTATCTTAAGATAAACTTTTCAAAGTTACTGTGAAGTGCAGCATACTTCGCATAATCTATAAGCTACATATTTATCCACGAGTAAATATAGGATATTCAATATACAAAGCATTAAATTCATCGCGATATACCCTCATTCCTTTTTACTTTCATAAATGATGCAGGTAAAGTTAAAATCTTGCTATTTTTAACTAACTTGATAAAAATCCACGTAACTTACCTATTAATAAAGTTTTAGCTATTATGGCCGCTAGTCGACCCAGTAAATGGCCACGACCATCAATAATAATAGGCTGAAAAAGTAAAATAAAAATGAATTACCTAAGAGCATTACAATAAAAGTAATCACTACTTTCTATAAGGTTTCAATGCAATTTAGGCTTAGCTTAACAGCCACGTTTTCTTTAGGCCTAATGTCACTAACTTTAATTTTAAATTTTAGAATTGCTTTTTAATATATTTTATTACAATGTATATCCATTGTCTACTATTAACTTCTTAAATTTCTAACATTCAATATAATTAAAATATATTCAAAAAATGAGCTTACCTTCCGAGTAAAGCCAGTCATTTCTCAAACAGAATAAACGAATAACGGGGATCAAAAAGATGATTCACGGACTTTCCCTCTGGTGACTAAATCTTATTTGCTTTCTTTTAGCCTATTATTAGCCAAAATTTATTAGCGATGTAAATCTAAGATTGAATTAAAATATTATTATTTTACAAAGTACAGAAGTTATATTTAAATTGACTTAATGTTATATGTTAAGGGAAAAAATTGCAAATTTTTAATGTTGAATTTTATAAGATGCTATCACTACAATTCTAATAATAAAAAAAAATTTCGGAAAATTATCAATCTCACAGATTTCTATATGAATCTGCAATTATTTCTGATTTGAGAATTTTGTAAATAATCGCCATCATTATGGCATTCACTGAAACACTTTAACGCACTTTTCTTTCCATTGCAAAAAGGGGTAACTGAAGGAATATGGAATCAAGTTTCTAACTCGAAACGGATCTAGTCTTTCGATGATAAGTGAGTCAAGTCAAACACAATATGGGCCTCCTTGGTTCGAATCTCGGATCCCACCCCTTGAAAATATTTATCATGGGGTCCACCCGGCCCGTCGTCCCCTTGAAAATATTTATCATGGGGTCCGGGCCCGGCCCGTCGATCCAGCCCTTGAAAATATTTATCATGGGGTCCGGGCCCGGCCCGTCGATCCCCGCTTGAAAATATTTATCATGGGGTCTGGGCCCGGCCCGTCGATCCCCGTTCTCCACAATCCGGCTGACCCCTCCGCAGGGGTAGGCAGTCTGTGGAATTCCATAATCCGGCTGTCCTCTCCGCAGGGGTGGGCAGCTTGTTTTGCCCCGGTACATAGTATAGTATTCTTCCAGAATGGAATGTAACGTCATCTGTCGACAAAAAAAAAAATAAATAATAGAATATGGTCTTCTGACAACTATTAAAGCTTCAGAAATAAAATTTGGTCTTTCCAATAAGGTCCAATTATCCTATCATTAATATGGTGTTCAACAGCATATAGCAGGATTACCATATATCGACAATTGTCGGCTGGATAGAGGCGGTGGAAACTCACACGCTTCTGGAGGATCAGAAAAATAATTTTCGATTCCATACCTTCAAAAGGTTTTCAAGTGGAGTCCGAGCCTAGCTCGTCGAACCCTATTCTCTACCTGATGGGTGGTTCATCAGGTGTGTAGGTGATCGTAGTAGGCATAAGAATGCCGTTGCTTAGTATCCACCGGATAGAAAACAGCATTAAACTTCACAGGAAGAAAAAATAAAAAATATCAGCATGTAGTTGCAGCTGGAATAGAAAGGTATTAAAAACAAGAGAACAGATTTTAACCCTTTGCAATAATTGATAAGCACTGAAACAAGAGAATTTTGCCCCATTACGATGTAACCCGTGAGTGGGATAAAAATTAATTCCATGTAGACAATCTGGCATAACCCGTTAGTCATGCCGGATTGACCATATGCAAACGCTTCGGCTTAGCTTTCCACACTGGAGGACCTGAGTTCGATTTTCTGGTCCCAGCTCGGCCTATCCAATCCCTATCCTCCATAACCTGACTGATCCGTCCACAGGGATGGGCAGCCTGTGGAAGGGTTTGTTTTGCCTGCCACTTAGTATTTTACCTGAGTGGAAAGAAGCGACATCTGTTACAAAAAAGACCTATTAGTCAGCCAGTTGGCCACATTCGCTTTCCATCCAGAGGATCGGACTCGATCCTAGTCACACACACAAAGATTTATTAATAGTCCTGATTGGCTATGGATCTCTGTCTTCTATAGTTCAATTCTCTTCTACAGATATGCTAGTACAGTACTCTATAGGTATTCTACAGGTGGTAGCGTATCTGTAGAATATATTATGTCAATTGTAGTGGTAGCATATCTGTAGAAGAGTCAATTGTAGTGGTGAATGGAAACCGACATATAGAAAAGATCTGCATCGTAATAGGTGCAAAAGTATATATATAGGATATATTCCTTTTTTCGGCAAAGTACTAAATTTATTAATAGTCCTGATCGGCTATGGATCTCTGTCTTCTATAGTTCAATTGACTCTTCTACAGATATCTGTAGAAGAGTTAATTGTAGTGGTAGCATATCTGTAGAATATATGTATATATTCTACAGATATGCTAGTACAGTACTCTACAGGTATTCTACAGGTGGTAGCATATTTGTAGAATATATTATGTCAATTGTAGTGGTAGCATATCTGTAGAAGAGTCAATTGTAGTGGTGGAGGCTAATTCCTCCACTTCAATTGTAGTGGTGGAGGCTAATGCAAACCCTACCTTCGGTAGGGTTTGCATTAGCCTCCACCACTACAATTGAAGGTAGGGTATCTTCCACCACTACCGAAGGTAGGGTTTGCATTAGCCTCCACTACTTTGAAACAGCAGTGAATGGAAACCGACATATAGAAAAGATCTCCATCGTAATAGGTGCAAAAGTATATATATAGGATATATTCCTTTTTTCGGCAAAGTACTATCACATTTTCTTTGGCAGAACATTTTTAATCTTTTTTTTATCCTATATTCTGTTTTGTCAATAAATGATGCCACTTACCACTCTGTTGTTGAATATTAAGTAGTAAAGTGCAATAGTCCCTATGAAAGGCTCCCCACCCTTGCAAAGGAATCAATTGGATTTTAAATTAATGGGGATTGACAGACCAGGCCTAGATCCCACAAATAAATTTCAATGGAGTGAGACCAGAATCATCTAGGTTCTCCGGATGGAAAGCTATAATATTTCCACATAGCCAATCTCATGCCATCTTCTATTCTTCCAATAACAGACCAAGCCTAGATCCCACAAATAAATTTCAATGGAGTGGGACCAGAATCATCTAGATTCTCTGGATGGAAAGCTATAATATTTCCACATAGCCAATCTCATGCCATCTTCTATTCTTCCAACAGCTGAATTGTTAAGCAGCCCACTTCATTTTGTTGGCAAGTTGGTTGAATGATAAACATTGGCTAGCCATTGAAGAATTTAGGTTTCAGTTCAGAGTACCACATCTCTAGATAGTTTTTCCAAGAAGTTCTGTGCCTAGCTTGTTGAATTCCATTCCTTATCTGACGACTGACCCCATAATAGATGTGAGCAGCACGTGTGGACATTGCCCCACAATTTTATCCAAATAGGATATTACCATTTATTATCCAGTTGAATGGAAAGCACCATAAATATGAGTGAAACTCAATATCCCTTTCATCTTTTTATCTGTTTGTACTAATTGCTGCAACAGGAAACAAGTAAATTTGGCTTCCTCAAATATAAGTAGTGAAAACACAGAGATGGAACCTTTTTATCATACCATAATCGTTGCTAAATTTAATACATTTATTTTACAGTTTATCAGCTTATAAAAGATTTTATTTATTTATCAATACATTATGTTAGTTTTTTAAATTTATGACAAAATAAATGATACAAAAGTATATACAGTATTTACTTTTATTAACTACTGATACATAACGTAAGTGACAATAAATTATAAATTAGGTTAATTCAATGTACAACAAAACATAAAACAATTATTCTTTAGCTATTCAACAATAAACTTTCAAATAAAAAATCAACAACTAGAAACATCAATTCCATAATTATCACATTATCTAAGATGATATTAGAATTTTGGAATTAACTTCTATTATCATTATTATTATTTAAATTCTACACTTTCAAATTTGTAGAGTTGAAATATCTTGAGTTTCAACTTACTAAATGACTCTTTCAACAGGATATATAAAAAATACCACATTTATATATACAATACAATAACTTGATCCTACTTAAAGAGGAAAGGCACCTTACAGTTTTGTAACTACCATTCAATTTGGAAGATATCTCTGCATACTTAATTTCTTTAAAGCAGAAAATTCAAATTTTTTTATTTGCATCTATATTCTTTAAACATCTTTCTGCATCATATTTTAAGTCATTAGAGGTAATATCCTCTTTCTTGGCTTAATCACATAGTTTCTTACATTTAATTAAAAATTCTTTGAATCTACATAACAGACTGTATTGCAGCATATTAGTGGAAAGCTACTATTTACTGCAATAGCCTGCAAGATGATAAATACAGATTTTATGGTTAAGTCAAATTCTCCATAATCTATAACAAAATTTGCTAATAGGCAGTACTGATATTCAGTCAGTATAATCAGTACTCTAGTTCTTAAAATATTTAAATACTTCCATACGAGTTGTTTAATATAATACTAACTAGAAAAGTGGTAAATTTAACTAATAAATTAAAATTCTATTATGAACTCATAGTATTGCACTTATAATTGAGCTGCATTGTCACTGTGTACTGACTGTTGGCAATGTGGTTGCATTATGTATTCTTTAGGGAAATCACTAGATTATTATTAACCTTAAATTACATAGTCATTATTGCTTCAAACACTATAAACAAGGGTAGGATGAATGAGGCATTCACCTGTATTCAAAGATGACCAGAGAGTGCAAAATAAAGTTTTCAATTTGGTGATAGTTTTTTTAAGAGTGTACAAAATATATTGCTCCAGGTGGAGAAATGCCTAGTTATTGTGCTGACTGCTTCTAAATAGTCTAATTTTTATAATGGTTTTATTGATAATGCATTTTAATTCTTGTTTAAAATAGTACATGTGACTACTGACTACTATTGTAAGTTAATTTTATGCAATGATTTGATATTTACAAATTCAAATACAGTATATTCAGTAGACTCCCAGTTATCTGGGTTGTGGATTAACTGTGGTTAATTGACCATCCAGCAGTGATGTTTAATTATCAATTTTTTATTTCAAATTCAATATCCAAAACACTTTTAAATGCTCCAAATTCATTTTTTTTATTATGTGTTATATAATTGGCAATCAAAATTAGAAAAAAATTAAAGTTACAAATACAGATGGTCCTCGACTTATGATGGAGTTTTGTTTCAATGTCTCTGTCATAAGTCGAGAACTTTAATTCTTGATTTGTTTGATGTCTGTTTCAATATTTTCATAACTTAAATTTCTATTTAACTTAAAATGGTTAAACAAAACTTTCCATGCCTTCTTTTTTACACTGGAATTTTCATCAGTAGTATTATTTCTGTTACTGGACATGACAGATGATAAATTACAGAATCTCAATTATGTTGAGATGCAGTAATTTATGACTTTGCTTGCCGACTAATGGCGACACTGCGATGCATATACAAAAGCAATGTGATACAGGTATATATATGTAAGCCGCAAAGTTGAATTAGAGAACTTTTAATAATAATTTTTGGCTGTCTTAAGTGTGAACAGTTATAAGTCGAGGACTACCTGTATTACAAAAATTTCTTGCTGCAAATAAACAAATATTTTCTTTCCTTTTTCAATAAATAATAGAACATTTGAATATATATATGCATGCAATTTATTTATTTTTCCATACTAAATGCATATCATCCATTATTCAAATTTTTTTTTGAATATTTTGCAGATTATCCAAGGGAAAAAGATTTCCTTGCTATCTCAATTAATCGGGAGTCTATTGTATATATATTTTTACTACACCAGTTATTATATATTTTGAATATAAGTTTTGCCAATAGGCATATACATTTTGTATTATAAATAAATATAAATAACAGATTCAAACAGTAATGCTTGTAAACAAATATTTGCTTCTTTAGGAAAGATTCGGTTTAATAACTAAATCAGGTTGGCATTATATTGCTATATGAATTATTTTATATCAAGTATTGAAATATTTCTAATTATTTAGTGTCTTATATACTTTCTATATTAGAATTCTTGTGATCTTATGTAGATCTAAATCTATGAGTAGTTCTATACTTAGAAGAAAATGGGGATCGCTGTGGATTATAAGAGATCTCTATTGCAATAAATAAAAGATGAAACTTAGAAATAAATTGAAGTGATAATAGAAGCTGAAATTTCTAAATAAAGTAACATTGGAAAGACATATCCTACACATTCTTGGCACATTTATGAATGCATATGTATTGTTAAAATACTGAAAAGAGATAGTTGATATATCACAGATTTTTATCAATCATCTCATTTAAATATTGGCAATAGCATTAAATGCATTTTTATAAATTTTATATTAGGTATAACAGTTCAAACAAATCTTGACATCATACTTACAGACAATATTAAGATATAATGCATATTATAGGCCAGCGTTTCTCAAACTATGGGTCGCGACCCCAAATGGGGTCGCGAAGAGAAATGCTGGGGTCGCAAAAATTAAATTCAAACACTTGAATTTCAGTTTATATGTAATTTCACAAACGCCAACAACATATGACAACAAAACGCCGTATGACAACATATGAATTTTCAGTGTAGTTGGCTGATTGTGTTAATCTTAATAAGTGTGTAAATGGTTTATGTACTTGTATGTTTTATTTCATATTTAATACCTGGGGTCACGAGCTAGTAATGAAAAATGGGGTCATGAATGAAAAAAGTTTGAGAAGCGCTCGTAATAAAAAATGGGGTCACGAAAAATCTCATAATGAAAAATGGGGTCGTGAATAGTTTGAGAAACGCTGTTATAGGCAATTATTGTACTGTGTTTAGTAATAACAAGTATAAATTATTCTACATTAAATGCAATACTAGGAAATGTTTTGGTTACTTTATACAGATTTGTTAATCTATAACAACATATAATAGTAAATTTTAGAATAGTATATAATTTAATGTTACTGTTATATAGCTAAATTTTCTTTATATGTGGTTATGCTATTCTGTTTACCATATTTTCCTGATTATAAAATGGAATGTAAAATTTCCATTGTTTATTAAATATCAAAATAATGTATAAATAACACTATTTCACATTTTTCTTTGTACAATGCACAATGTTATTTATTTTCATTTCTTTGATATGCAGTGTGTTAAGACGTATAAATGGACTTCTTTGTTTGTTCTTTTCCATTAAGTTTGCTTGCTTGCAAATATTCATTTGTTTGCAATCAAACTACTCTAAAAGAAGAACAACATTTTTTTGGGCAAGAAAATTTCATCAAAAATGAGACTGAAGTAAATTGTTTTTAATGAAATGAGATTAAATTAACAATTGGAAAAAATTTCTTATATAGAGGAGAGAGAGAAAAAACACTTTTGTAGTATAATTTTAAATTATTATTATTAAAGCTATAAATATTACCTAAACATTGATTTATTAGACTGAAAATTCAGTTCAAATAAAGTACAAATTGTGATAAATAAAAAAAACTTCATGTTTGGAATATTAAGTTTGATAAAGGCCAGTATATTAACATTCTACTGGATACCTGGTATATATAGCATTAAGTTCATCAGAAAAAAAGAATACTAATAAAAGAACATGGAGAAGATATAGAAATTATTAAGTAAATGTTTCATTAATGTTAATGTTCTAAAAGCACTTTTTTAACCTTCTAATAAAACTAAATTTAACAGTTGTTCCTAACGTTATTTGTTTTGTGTGCTGAATAATGGTGGGCAAATAATAAAGGCAGCAAAGTGCAGTATTATTTTGCATAAAGGTAGCATAATATTTCTAACTGAATTATAATTTGCACACTTTTTCATTTCATTATCAGATACCGCTTCAAAAATTTTATATTGAACCTATTATCGTAAAGGAACAGACAAAAACAAAAACTTTTACATTATTTTGCATAAAGGTAGCATAATATTTCTAACTGAATTATATAATTTGCACACTTTTTCATTTCATTATCAGATACCACTTCAAAAATTTTATATTGAACCTATTATCGTAAAGGAACAGACAAAAACAAAAACTTTTGATAGCAAGGCAAATAGCATACAGTATAATCAGCTTTTGAAAACTTTTTTTTATAGCAATAGTTGGTGTCAATAATATTATTATGATAAAAAACACTTATGAAAAATATAGAATTCATGATATATTTCTTAATATAAAATTGATAAACAAACAATTGAAAATGACTTCAACAGTAGATTAAAAATATTTCTGAAGAAATAAATTTTACTCTTAATTAGAGATGTTTGTTTTGATCATAAAAAACATTCATAATATTATTTAATAACAACAATAAGTAATAACCATTTTATGATGGATTTTAAGAATTATAAGCCGTGAGTATGCTATTGTGCAAGTCAGAGAAATCTCAGATTCCTATAGGAAAATATTTAATCAACATATCTGGCTGGATACTCAATATATTTTTATTGTTTATTAAATACTGGGTTATCCAATATTCAGTAATTTTTAGGATTGAGTGAATCACTACTGAATATATTTATCTTGGAAATTTTATATGATGCACATGCGTATTTATCAGAAAAGATGGTAATTTTTTTGACATACCAATTTTTATCCAATATATTTATGTCATATTTTATACAAGATAAACTTACTTTTTAAAATAGTTATAAAAGTAAATAATGATATTATGCATTATAATAATTTAACAAACTTTAAAAAAATTAAAGCTTACCATTATAATATAAAAAAAAAATATATATATACAGATGTTCCTTGAGTTATGGGCATCTTAGTTACAAATTTTTAACATATACAGACATGCTATTTTATTTTAAAATTAAAAAAAAAAAAACTAAAAACTTTGTAATATTGTTAAACATGATGATTGAATATCAACAAAAAAAAAATTTGATACTAACCTAGGCATACAGTAAGAATTTTTAAAAATTCATGAATTATACAATTTGAAAGAACAAAACTATTTTCAGTACTTCCGACCTTCATCAGCTGTTTAAATAAAATATACAAAAACATAACATATATTAACATAATTATTGTTAAGAGTAGAACTCATTCTGAATTCTGATTCAAAATTAAAATATATATATACAGATGTTCCTTGAGTTATGGGCATCTTAGTTACAAATTTTTAACATATACAGACATGCTATTTTATTTTAAAATTAAAAAAAAAAAAACTAAAAACTTTGTAATATTGTTAAACATGATGATTGAATATCAACAAAAAAAAAATTTGATACTATCCTAGGCATACAGTAAGAATTTTTAAAAATTCATGAATTATACAATTTGAAAGAACAAAAATATTTTCAGAACTTCCAACCTTCATCAGCTATTTAAATAAAATATACAAAAACATACCATATATTAACATAATTATTGTTAAGAGTAGAACTCATTCTGAATTCTGATTCAAAATTAAATCTAAAATTTTGACTTCTTTTTATTGGCTATGTTATCATTCTTACATAACTCCCTTCTTGTATCTGTGATAGCAAAATGTAAACAACTTACTATATGTAACTTAGTAAAAACTTCTATGAGATATAAACTTTTCATATCTTATAGAATTCTAAATGACTTCATAGGAATGCTTAACCTTTAGATAGATATCAGTAGTACATTATTGAGTCTGCATTTCGGAAAATGTAAACAACTTACTATATGTAACTTAATAACAACTTCTATGAGATATAAACTTTTCATATCTTATAGAATTCTAAATGATTTCATAGGAATGCTTAACCTTTAGATAGATATCAGTAGTACATTATTGAGTCTGCATTTCAATAAAATTTGTAATTTTTCACTATTTTATTTTTTAACTTAATTTACTATTCACTTAACTTATTACAACTTATTGAAAACTATAGTAAGTTACAGTATAGGTTTCCAATATGTTTTTTGTCTGTTATGCATGAAAAGTAAGAAAATAGGATTTTATTTCATTCCACTGCCTTAAAACAATTATTTTAATCAATTAATTTAGGTTTTGCTTGCAATGTAATAGAAAATGATAATGAGGTAATATTAAATGATGACCTACATTAATATGCAGGGCCGGCTCAACATACAATTGAGCAGAGCACCCACTCAGGATGCCGATATTTAAGGGGCACCAGAAGATGCTAGTATATTTTGTGTTTTATTATTATTATTGTAGTAAGACATAATTATTTTTTACACACAATTTAAATGCTGAGTGGACTGGGTGGCTGTCCAATCTGTTGCACCCCTCAAATCAACTTGAGAGGGTGCAACAAAAATTTTGCTTGGGGTGCTAAAAGTTCTATAGCCAGTACTGTTCCTATGCATAAATATTCAGATGAACTGAGATCAAATAAGTGCATTGATTGCTCTCATTCTTCTGTATAACCAAATCCACTTAATTCTCAAAGACAAAAAAAAAATATAATTCAATTTTTAAAAACTTGACTATCTTAATGTTCAGTTTTAGCATACACAATATCCAAATATTCTAGATTGATAATACATTTGAATTCATATTTTAACTTCAAACATAACATACATTTTGACTCACACTCATTTAAACATTGTTTCATTTAATCATGTTTAAACATTAATGTTTCATATTCTATTAATCTTTTAATTTCATATCATTTCTAATATGGAAATACACATCTAAATAACAATATTATTCAAATAATAATTTATCTTAATATAATTAATATAAACATGTGCAATCTAAATTTTAATTTTAGATTGCACATGTTTAATTTATTATTATTTTAATTTTAAACAAATGCTATGTTAAAAATTAGAATATAAATTCCAATATATATGAATCTAAATGTTTGGAAATTGTGTAAGCTAGAATTGGACATTTAGATACTTAAAAATATTTATGTATTTATTTACATTTTTTCAGCTTTTAAAGTGTACTATCTCGTATATAATCATAGCAAATTTAAAATTCCATTTATATATTATATATACACATATATATTTCTAAAAAATCATTTGTAAACTTAACTATATGCAAGAGATTCCAAGTTGCATTTCTAATTTTTAGTCATAAGTCAAATGGTAAAAATTCTCAACATATTTTCCCATATGCACAATACTAAAAATCAAAGTTAGGTTCTTTAATCATCGAATTCAAAATGTTTCCAATTTCTTTTCCATATAAGTAAACATTTTGTATTGGTTTTCTCTGATCATTTTATTATGTCTATTCTCATTTCTAATGATATAATACTACTGTACTAGCTTTTTGTCTTCTGATCAGATATGATTTGTTTTCAAACAATTTTCAATTATACTATGCAATCTATAGTGTGTGGATATTTATTGTTCAATAGGGTTTTAAATATTGTACTGTACAATACTCTTCTTTTCCAAAAATTCACAATTATGTCTTAAATCCATGATTCTCTACTATTCCTGATGTCAAATAAAATAAATGATTTAATGATGAAGCATTGGACACTGATTTTTGACTTCCATTATTGCAAAACAAATATAATTGCTAACAATCATAAACATGAACTGTCTTAAGTTTACGACTTCTTATATAATAGTTGCACATAAATTGTCCAAATATCAGGCACGTAAATTTATTTTGAATTCTAAAACCTTTCAACAATATTATATAAAATACGAATATAGTGATGAAATGGCAGTGAACTTAAATATAAATTTAATTAATATGGCTTATTTTCACACTGATCACAAGATTTTTTTTATGTTTAAAAGTTCAGGAAAATGATATTACTTTCAAATGAGTAATCATTTTATTATAAAAGTGAAATAAAACCTTAATACAATTGAAAAAACAGTTACACTGCCAAAAATGAGATAACTATCAGTATTACTAGCACTATGGCAGGAAATTAATAAATATATACACAAAAAATGTAAATAAACCACAAATTAAACAAAATGAAGAAGTGCTTTCAATTTTAAAATAAATCGAAAGCGCTTCTTCATTTTGTTTAATTTGTGGTTTATTTACGTTTTTTGTGTATATATTTATTAATTTCCTGCCATAGTGCTAGTAATACTGATAGTTATCAAACCTTAATACTATATATTATTTACTTTCTAGGCATTTTACATTGAACACAGTGTCTAGATACTATATTATATATAATTAAGGAATATACCATCTTAGTGTAACAAATATCATCATATTATGTTACAAAATTATATTTCCTTTAATATTTCTTCTATCAAAGAATGGTTTATATTTAGAATTCACCTTAGTATCATTAGTATTCAATTACAGGCAATCTCCAACTTACATAAATGAACTGTTCCACAAAATCTTACATAAGTCAAAACATATATATACCAGAACATCACATCCTATATAGAGTACTTTAGTACTGTATAGGATTTGATGTTCTGACACATATGTATGAATTACCCTATATTGTGTCACAAAGATTTAACATTAAAAATAGTTAAATTAAAGAATAAGGACATAAATCATGGGATAAAGGTATTTCTTATATATGGATGTCATAATGGTTCATGACTCATAGTATACTTGGACATCCAGGAAATGTATCTTATTTTCATCTTTTTGTTCTAGACAGTTAAATTAAAGAATAAGGACATAAATCATGGGATAAAAGTATTTCTTATATACGGTTGTCATAATGGTTCATGACTCATAGTATACTTGAACATCCAGGAAATGTATCTTATTTTCATCTTTTTGTTCTAGATTGAGTGTAAGTTCGTAGTTCGCTGACGCGAAGGTTCTTTGTAGTTCGTTAACTTTTTCTTCTTGCGGCTTTCCATCTTGAGGAATCTGGATTCAATTCAGAGTCCCACACATTCAGTTTTTCAGGAAGCATCTGGTTCTGGACCAGCTTATTAATTAAAACTAACTTAATAAACACACAAAACATGTACATATGGCAAATGATGAAATTAAGAAAAAATGCTCATATCTTTGCATTATAGCTTTATCCACTGCATTATAGTTGCATTATCGACTTCAATTAGTATATTTTTCTTGTATGTCAGAGAATCTCTATATAAGTATAAATATACATATATTAGAGCTATGTAAGCTGGGGTCTGCTTATAATTCTTTTAGATATATCTGTCATATTTATCTACTTAAAATCTTATTGATAAGGTTTTTAATGAAGATTGCAACCAGTTATATCAGTTTATGTCCAATGATGTTTGCATACATCTCAAAAAAATCTTGAAATAGTATTTAAGAAATATCTCCTACTCATATATTTCATTTTATCATAGGAGAGTATATCCAGTATCAACTATGTGATTTAAAACCAAACCAATGAACTAATGATTTAAAAATATAATGCAGAAAGAAATTCTAAAATATAAATTAAAACCAATTCAATTTGTTCTTTAAGCAAATTCAAGTATGCAGTTTAGAATTGCCACATCTGATTCCAAACAGATTTTAAAAAAAATTTCACAGTAATTTTAAACTTTGTCATTATATATTAAACAAAACTTTACTAATAAACTAATTTTTTTTTTCTTACCGATACTTAAAACTAAGTTTCTTTATAGATTATTTTATTTAAGAAAAATTATATTGCAAATATTAATCAATTCTATCATTATTATTATATTTTTATAGCATAAATGCATATCCAACTGGAATGTATATTTATTTAAAAAATTACCTGATCATTTGTTGAATTTTATCAACATCTTTTTTTCTTTTTTGTTGGATCTCTTTAAATCTTTCAAAAATTGTATATGGAAAATTACAGTTTTTGCTTTTCTTTGTATATACTAAAATCTCAACACACTAATTCTGCTATCTATTATGGATAACAATATTGCACATATCATTTCATTGCACCTTACCTGATATTATGACTAGATGAAAAAGTCAAAAATGCAATTATTATGCTGCTAAAATTATTTAACAGAACAACCTATATATTATATAATATAGGTATAAATTACATTATGTCGTTGGCTTTAATTACTTTCTATAATCTAAAAAATGAACACAGTTTTAATGAATTGAAAATATGGTTCTTTGAAATGGTGATAAATATACTCTAACTCACACGTGCAAGTAATTGAAATTTATGTGATTGTCATCTAACATTTAGAAAAATGTATAAAGATGCTGCCTTGTGTTCTTATCTCTAAGCTTAGATTATAAACAAATATATCTTAACAATACTCTATATAAATTTATAATAAATAAGATTCGTAAATAAGAAAAAATTTATATAAATTTTGTGTGTATATATATATAATAGGATATATATCACATAAATTAATATCACATATTATTCCCTAAGTAGGCATAAAATTTTTGAGCAAACATTTCAAGGTGACGACTTGAGAGAGGTAATGAATTTGAATAATCCAAAGGTCTTGATGAAGTTCTTGTTTTATTTTGCTCTCTATGTTTTCTTCTCAACCATCTGAAAATGGAATTTTTGGTTTGAATTATTTATTGAATAAAGTTATACTTGTAAAATTAAAATTACTTTTTAAAAGCTTTGTTAGCATCAGATCTTTTGCGCTGATCTAGAGATGCTTCTTCTTTTTGAAACTGACTGATTATTTTATCTATATACAACTGCTCTTCCTTCTTTTCCAACCAATTTTGGAATGCTTCATCTGATTCTTTGCTGTTTCTTTTAGGTTCTGGCTGACAATATATTATTATTATATGAAATAAAAATTAGGAATAATGCCATATGTTATAATTATAATTAATAATGAAATTTTTGAAATACAGGTAGGCCTCGATTAGTGCAAATTTGAATAATGCGATTTTGATTAGTGCAAGCAAATATTCTATTAATGCGAGTTGTAAGCATAGACCAGTCTTACTAACAAAGCTCCACCTCCTTTTATGATGTCAATTAACAAATTACCGTTAATTTTCGGTTAGTAAAACTGGACGAGGAGTGGTCCAAGAACAGTCACTTGGCTTTGAAGGGGTGAAACATTAGAAAGATGGGCTTTTTGCCGTTAACTGTTTAACATTACTGTACTATTATTTAGCTTTGCTATCGTATACATACAGTATAGTACAGAATTTTCTCTTTTAAAAAGTATCGAAATGGATAAAAGGAAGAACACTTTTGACAAAAAAGCTGGAAACGAAAAAAAGAAGAGATTAGTGATTACGCTAGAGCAAAATATGGATGTGATTAAACGACATAAAGGCAGTGCTCCACTTCCGCTTTCGATTTGCTCTTTTGGTTTCGATTTGGTGGTTGGTTTGCGCTTTTGATTCGCTATTTTAGTTTTGATTTGGCGGTTGGTTTGATGATGCTTTCGATTCGCTATTTTGGTTTCGATTTGGCGGTTGGTTTGATGATTGCTTTTGATTCGCTATTTTGGTTTCGATTTGGCAGTTGGTTTGATGATGGCGGCCAGGTGGTGCTCAACTTTTGCATTTGATTCGCTATTTTGGTTTCGATTTGGTGGTTGGTTTGATGATGGTCGATTCGCTATTTTGGTTTCGATTTGGCAGTTGGTTTGATGATGGTTTGAACGCAATTCCTGGTAACTTATTAATTTAGATGATGAACAATGATGTAAACGCTATTTTAGTTTTGATTTGGCGGTTGAGCAATTCCTGGTAAGTTATTAATGATTTGGCAGTTGGTTTGATGATGGTATGAGACACAATTCCTGGTTGTGATTTGGTGGTTGGTTTGATGATAGTATGAGATGCAATTCCTGGTAAGTTATTAATTTAGATTTTTGATGATGGTATGAGATGCAATTCCTGATAAGTTATTAATTTAGATGGATGAAAACGATGTAAAACACAATTCCTGGTAAGTTATTAATTTAGATGATGAACAACAATGTAAAAGTGAAAATAAATATATTTTAAACAGTTAGTATTGTGGTTATAAGGACGCAATTCCTGGTAAGTTATTAATTTAGATGATGAACAATGATGCACAATTCCTGGTAAGTTATTAATTTAGATGATGAACAACGAGTAAAATTCGCAATTCCTGGTAAGTTATTAATTTAGATGATGAACAATGATGTAAATGCAATTCCTGGTAAGTTATTAATTTAGATAATGAACAATGATGTAAAATATGAAAATAAATATTTACAATAAACTTAACACTAACTGTTTAAGAGTTATGCTGAAGTTAGCTAATGGCCGGAATCTCACACTTAAAAAGTTAGTGTCAACGATGTAAAATATGAAAATAAATATTTCTTAAACAGTTAGTGCTGTGAGTTTATTGTGGTTATTGGTATGAGATGCAAATCCTGGTAAATTATTAATTTAGATGATGAACAACGATGTAAAATATGATTTGGTAAGTTATTAATTTAGATGATGAACAATGATGTAAAATATGAAATGGTTGGTTTTTTGATGGCATGAGATGCAATTCCTAGTAAGTTATTAATTTAGATGATGAACAACGATAAAATATGAAAATAATAAGTTATTAATTTAGATGATGAACAATGATGTAAAATATGAAAATAATAGTTATTAATTTAGATGATGAACAACGATGTAAAATATGAAAATAAATATTTCTTAAGTGATGAACAACGATGTAAAATATGAAAATAAATATTTCTTAAACAATTGTTGAGGTTAGCGTGGTTATTCATCGTGAAACTTAGCTAATGGCCGGAATCTCACAAGATCGGCTGAAAATAAATATTTTTTAAACAGTTAGTGTTAAGTTTATTGTGGTTAACATCGTGAAGGTTGGCTAATGGCCGGAATCTCACAAAGCAAGAACCTTCGTGAAACTTAGCTAATGGCCGGAATCTCACAAAGCAAGAACCAATCCGTGAAACTTAGCTAATGGCTGGAATCTCAGAAAGCAAGAACCAATTACATGAGGTTGGCTAATGGCCGGAATCTCACAAAGCAAGAACCATATTACTATGAACTTAGCTAATGGTCAGAATCTCACAAAGCAAGAACCAATTACCATAGTGGTTTTAGCTAATGGCCAGAATATCACAAAGCAAGAACCAATTACGATATTTTACATAGAGTTAATACTTCGAACTAATGGCAGAATCTCATAAAGCAAGAATCAATTACCATATTTTACATATAGTTAATACTTCAAATAGTGCGAGAAATTCGTGGAACCAATTATTCACACTAATCGAGGCCAACTGGCAAGAATCAACGTTAATGATGATGAGTTCGAGAGTCTCATATATTTAACTATACATTGAATGGTTAAATTTTTCAGAATTAATTTAGAAGTCAAAATAAATATTATAAAATTTAATATAATCAGCCACCTTAAAAAGTATGTATATAGATAATCATTCTTATTCTGTTATCATTCTTTCTATTAAGTTTAAGTTCTTAAGTAAATAATATATACTAATATTTAAGTTTGGCTTGATTTTTCTTTATAAAAATTATCAGAGTTAAAATACGACATTAAATTGATTTAGCATAAGTTGAAAGATCTTAGAATTGTATTTGATATGCATATCAAATACAGTTTTATAAGATTTTTCAACTTTTAATAGAATTCATAATACAGACAGTCCTCAACTTACAACAAAATTTGGTTTCAAAAATTTTGAATCTTGCCATCTTAAATTGGAAATGTCTAAACTTTATGGATTTCTCACTACAAGCTATGTCCAACTGCAATGGGTTTATGTTTTAATAATCCCATTGTAAGTCAAAAATAATCCACAATAGTAAAAATTTTAGTAGTAATAATAGACATTGGAATACTTAATCCTTTAACATGGTAAATCATCTAGATTTGATCGTAGGTCTTCAAGATTATAAAATAATCTGGAATTAAACTCAGATCCTCAATATGATATCTGATTGATTTACTACATTTTTAATAAAACAAAAAGTATTTCTAGTCAATATGCTATCAAAATAGCCAAATTTGGAATATCATAAGTCAAATGATTGTAAATTGAGGACAACTTGTAATGATGTTTACTAAGACAGTATATATTATCTCAATAAACATAAATAACACAAAACTACAAAAATCAGACAAAAAATACACTTTCCCTATATCAGACTATTGGTACTGATGACATCACTGTTATAAGCATGAATTAGTCATAACTCCTGTATATTCAGTCATGAGTCAGTTTGATATTAAACATAGATAATTAAATACTTCAATAATGGTGTGAGGTCTTCCAGACCTGTTAAAATTTATTTCTCAATTTAAATATAAAAATATTTTCAAACTATCTCAATCTCCCTAAATTCCTTTCCTGTTTAAAATGTATTACTGCATTTTCATTTTGAGTTTAAACTTTTAACATAAAAAAATACATGGGTTTGTGATACCCCACATCATTATTTACATTGATGGAATTTCTTATCATTGCATTAAACTACAGCACTTAGTAATCTAAAAATAGCAATCACTTGATTGTGCTGTGATGATAATGTGATTTGCAACCGAAATTTTTTTTATATTATTATTTTTTCTAAATTTTATATATTTCTTATAACTTAATAATTAGATAATATTTTTTAAGTAAAAAGTAACCATATTTATGTGCAATTTGAACTTAATATTCTATATTCTGAAAAAAATTAATTTTATAAAATATAGTAGTTCCTAACTTTATTTGATTATCTAATATATGGAAAAACAAGGATTAATTTTGACCTGGAAATAACCTTATTCATGGTTCCACACGACAACAAAATTACACTTCTTTATTTTAATAAAGTTTGAATCCATCTTTAACAAAAGCACAACATAGTAGCATAGTTTGTTTGTATATAAAAAATTTTTATGATGTTTCGAAATATGATAGTTAATTATTTTCAATTAAATAGATCAAATAATATAAAAAAGTATACATAAAAAATGGTTGTTTTCTATTGGATAGAGAAAATTTGCACAAAAAAAAAAAGCCATCAAATTTAAACAAATTAATTGAATTAATTAATAAAGTTGATAATTAATTTTTAATTCAGTTACAAATTACTAATTAAAAATATTTTTGTATATGAAACTTAGAAGTTATACAACAGTAAAAGTTAATATATAGTTGAAATATAAACTTTTTGTCAGACTTTTTAATGAAAGTTACAAAGGTATAAAATCAAATAATCTATTTTGATAATATGAATTAATCTAATCTAAATGCTAAAAAATAAAATGATGATGATAATAATTTATTTATATTTAACTTACATAAAGTTAATATATAGTTGAAATATAAACTTTTTGTCAGACTTTTAATGAAAGTTACAAAGGTATAAAATCAAATAATCTATTTTAATATGAATTAATTTAATCTAAATGCTAAAAAATAAAATGATGATGATAATAATTTATTTATATTTAACTTACCTGATCATTGGTAACTTTATTTTTATTTAAATTTTTTGTTTTATCTGCTATTTTCTTTTTTGAAAGCCAAGCTTCAAATGCTTGTTGAGACTCTTGTTTTCTCTGTAACTTATCTTGTTCAATTTTCATTTCTTCCATTTTCTTTTGTAAAGATTTTTGTCTCGTTTTATTTTTTAATTCTTCAAGTTCTTCTTTAGAAAGTCCATATTGAGACCTTGGATTTCCTTTATAATTTGGTAACTTATTTGTAGTTTTTTGCATAGTAATCTGCTTAATTTTGGATGAGGATTTACTTTTTGGAGTCATTGATAATGCTGAATTAGTTTCTTTAAAATTCGTAAATACAGGTGTAGAGTTCATAGAAGGTTCATATCTTTTAAGATTTAACATATCTTCTGTTTTTCTCAAAGATTTATTTTGACCATTATTTTTATTTGTATTGTATTTAACTGTAATAGAAGGATTTGATTCAAAAGTCTTGTTTTGAAATGCTTCATTGTCAATCACTATTTGTTGTTCTAATACACTAAAATTTGATGTGCATGCTTCCTTATTAATTTTATGAGTATTTTCTTCTGTATTCTGAGTTAAATTTTCAACAGCATCATCAATATCATCATCATCATCCTTTTTGGGAATATCATCTAAATCATCATATTTAACAATATTTTCACTGAAAAGTTTGGAATGCTTTATAATTTCATTGACATCATCTAATTTAATTTTATCTATTATAGTTTTTGTTTCAATTTCATTGCTTTCTTTCAATTCAGTAATTTCTTCTTTAATATTTTCTATTGTATCTTCTTGTAAATCTTCATCATCATCATCCCTTTCACATCCTTCACTAAATTGTGCACTTTCTAACTGAGTAATTGTATTTTTTTGTTTATCTTCATCATCATTATCATCATCACTTTTGCATTCATTACTAAGTTGTATATCCTCAGTTTTATCTTTACTATTTCCTAATTCTATATCTTTTGTAATCTCAGTATTATATTTTAACTGAGATTTATAATCATCATCTTGTACATTACATAAATTTTCTTCATTCTCAGATGAATCATTTTCATCATCATTATCAATTGGTTCAATTTCATCATCATGTTTATTTTCATTTTCATTATCTTCATCTAATTCACTTTTCTTATCTTCATCTACATCATCTATCTCAAAATCATTACTTTCATACTCATTATCACTACCATTAAAATCAGATTCCTTATTTTCTTCTTCAGATTTGGCTATAACAGGTTTATCATCTGTTTCAGCTTGTATATCATTGGATGCATCTTCTTCATAATCAGTTATTACTTGTCCATCATCAGTTTCAGCTTTTTCATTGGCATTGGCTTGTTTGTCACTGGATGGAGCTTGCTCATCATCAGTTACAGTTTTTTCCATATTGCTTTCTAAAATTAATTCATTATCTTCACTTATATCTTCCAATTTAGAATTTTCACAATATAATGGTACAAATTCATTTTCAAAATCATAAATATTATCTTCACCTTTAAAACTGTCTGAAGAAGGTCTCTGTGATGCTGTTTGGATTTCTTCTAGACTTTTTTCATTTATATCCTCATCCTCTGAAAAATCAGGACTATCCAGTGGAGAACAGGAAACAACATCTACAAGCCTATCTCGAAAAGTCACATGTCGAATTCTATCTGATTCAATAGGTGTTTCGTCTGCTTCAAACTGCATATTTGCATCTTTTAATTTTGCTCTTATTTTCTCCTGAAGCTGATCTAAAAAAAAAAATAATTAAAATTACAGAAGAATAATTTTATATTTTCTTAATTTTATTATATTTAAAAATTAACTTTATAAGAAATAAAATTAAACTCTAATACAAATTTAATATTTTGATTTTACACATTTAGCATTAATATGATATGTCTTTTTAATATTGTATTGTTTTATTCTTGACATAAAATATGATCACATTTGATGATGAAATTATATTTGGAGAAATAAAATTTGAGTTTTGTTCAATATATTTTCATTTTAATGTTACTGTAATTTATAGAAGAGAGAACAAATTATATCACTAAAAAAGTTTGTTAAAGATTATTCAAGAGATAATCTTTGACAAATCAATTTTAATAACCTTTCTACTTTTCAGATCAGATTTAAATATTTAAAAATGTTTATCATCAGTTTATTATATGGTTCTTTGACATAGCAAATTTGTCACTAATTAAACACTGATGTCATTTTATATCTTAATAAATATCTTAATGATATCAATAACAAAATTATTTTTAAATAAAAATGAAAAAAACAAAAAACTATAACCTTCACAATAAAAATAAAAAAACATATATTTGTAAATATAGAAAGTGGTAATACACTTATCTAAGTACAAGAGGTGAAAAGAGGGAAAGGAAACAATAAATGAAAAAAGTTACTTATGATTAATGAATCAATCATATAACACTTTGTAATTTAATTTTATTTCTTTTTCAAAATTCAGATCATTATTTACATTATTCATAATAATCCTACTTTGATAATTTTTATTATATTTGACCCACTAGTGAATCCCAATAACATATATGAATATCATTGAAATCAGAAAATATTTACATATAATATTGTTCTGCTAGATCATCAAGTCTTTAGAGAACCACATTCAAGCTAAGGACATTTTATCTGAGCATTTATAATATAATTGGTAAAAAAAAGCCAAATACTTATTTGTATTGTTATATGTTATATGCATCTCTCTCTCTCTAAAGTTTCCAATTAAATTTATTTAGTTTTAAGTATGTAGTAATACAAAATTTATAAATTCTAAATGAAAAAATAATCACTATTTTTAAATGACTGTTATTTTTATAAATAATGAAATTTAATATCTAAAAATCTGTGCATGGGTCCCATAAAAGACCTATTTATCAAGATGTTCCAAATCTCTCTTTGGAATATGTTACCTCATCAAATATGATTTACTTTTCTCATATATAATTTTGAATATTTATGTTTGCAGTAAAAAGAAAAATAATTAATGTGCACATTCCTATGTTAACAGGTATCTAGAGAGGGAGAGCCAAAATTTATTTTTGTTTTAGTTTAAATGTATGTAACTATCAATTCTTAAATCTTTAGAGCAGCTGAAGAGATATGTGTGATTATTACCGTAGTTCAAACTCTAACTCAGCATGAATATAACCATTTAACATTCCATCATTTTAATAAGAAATATACTTAACCATATTTGCTTTACATGCTCAATAAGAACCAGAAATTTTGATAAAATATATAAAACTCATGTTATTTCTATAGAATCTTTTGGTTAACCTTACCAGAGAATTCCTCTTCAAAACCATCATCTTCAGAATTACTGAAATCATACAGTGAATCTAAAGCTGAATCCATTTGCTGTTGCTCAAGTATTAAAGAATCAATGCTTGGTTGTTTAATGATAGATATGGGATTATCTGACTGCATGATAGTCTTGTCGATGTTCTCTTTCATATTTCCTATCTGCTATTGTTTATAACAAATAAGAAATTATCTAAAAACATAAGAAATAAAGAGATTTAATTCATTGTACAATTTCATATGATTACATCAGCTTTTAATACTGTAATAACATAATTGTTATTATGTTATTAAAATATTAATCAGCACTAAATTTATAAACATTATCCTATAAAATATTTATCTTCATTTTGATTTATAATATGAATACATATTTATAAGAGAAAATCGAATTTAACAGTCTATTAACATACAAGATAAATTTCGCACCAAAATTGTAATTTATAAGTATTTTCGTTAAAATAATTTAAAATATCTCAGTCAGAAAACATAATTTAAATGTTTATGAATATTTATAACTTTATGTGAAAGGAAAATAATGAAAATTTACCAGAGAGAACACAGCACGCTTCACTGCTGTATAACATCCAACGTTACTTGTTCAATAGATGGAGCCATCGTAGCACTAAGATGGCGGTGCCCATTCCTAACATGATTTTAAAGCTGTTCCATCAGAATTTTCGTTCTTTTGTGATTAAAACGGTATTTATCACATTTTTTAATGTCAGATCTAATATTTTGCAGGCAATTAAACAGTTTTTAAAATATAATTATTCATAAATAACATTTTATTCATTTACAACCTCATGGCTAAATGTCCAATGCCAAAAAAAAGATAAAATTTTACATTGACTGACTCGCGTTTTCGTGACTGTCTATGAATAATAAATCGCGTTATAGCGCGTCTTCATATCTGTCGCTTTTTCATGCTTGATAAAGTAGATATTAATATGCATGTGAATTCATATTAACATCGACTTAACATGTACGCATGGGGCGCCGCTAAAACGCGAGACAGTCAGAGTAGAATCTTGGCATTAAAAAAATATTAGACAAGATAACGTTTAAATAATCATCCAGCCATAATGACGACTTTTATCTAAGTTAAAACTGTTATTTTTAGAAAAATTTACATTCATCAGTTACGAGGAGCAGTCAATTACCATCAGCTCTAGTATCCAGTAATGAAATTAGTGATGCACAAACCAAGAAAATTGAGAAAATCAGCAAGGCCATGAAAGCCTATCTGGAGAGAGCTCAGAGACATGGTATGTATCAGAAATATGATGAAAAAGTGCTCGCTAATTTATCAATGTTCTGAGAATAATTATTTGCAGAGCAGTTTATCGAACAACAGACAAGAGAATATGAAATTGGTAAGCGTCATCTAGCCAATATGATGGGAGCAGATCCAAACTTATTCACTCAAGAAGATATTGATGTATGTAATGTTTTTTACTATTATCTTATTATTATTAATCTTAAATTGCAATATAATGTATTTTCTTAGAAAGCTATCGAGTATCTCATGCCATCTGGACTATTTGTGAAAGAATCTAGACCCATCATGAAGGTAAATTATTTAGGATTGGTTGAACTTCAATTCATTACATAATTAATGCAATTTTCTTTGCAGCATCCCAATCAAGTGTTTCCAAAACAAAAAGGTATACAAAACTAATTTAAGATATACATAAATTATACAAAAATAGCAATTACTACTCTGCCTACAGAGGATACATAATACAAGCAAACAAGCACTAAGGCAGGAACAAAAATAACCGAAACACATAAGTTTTGCAATAGTAACACTTTCAATTTTTATTTAAATCCTCTTCAGCTACATAAAGATAATAAGGTTCTTATCATCACAGCTACATAAAGATAAAGAACCTATACCTACCTAAAGATAAAGAACCTCTCAGCTACATAAAGATAAGAACCTTATTATCTTTATGTAGCTGAAGAGGATTTAAGTAAAAATCGAAAGGGTTACTACTGTAAAACTTGTTTCAGTTATTTTTGTTCTGCCTTAGTGCTTGTTTGCTTGTATTATAAATAAATTATATAGTATATTTTTCAGGTAAACAAAAATATATATACAAAAATTAGATTTTCATTAAGCATGCTGAAATTTGAATGTTTATATATAATTAATAAGTTTACACAGATTATATCATTCACTATTAATACAGATGAGAAGCAAAACATGCATGGCTTTGATTAGTTATGATAGCAATACAAGTAAACCATTATTGTATAAATTAATTTTTTTCACTGCAATAGTAAGCAACACTTCATGAATAGCAATTGACATATAGAATATTGAAACAAATTTTTATTTACAGATGCTGAGTTTGATGCATCTGGTAGACCATATCACTCTCTTTTCTATACAAGATGGCCAAACTTCTATCAAACCATGCAGGTATGATGGCTTTCATATGCAATTGAAACTCAATAATTTTTCAAGAATGATTGTCCATGCATTAAGAAAATATATATTTATAGAAATTTGAATAATAATACTGAGTGAATAATAAAACTTTCCTGTATTAAATATGAGATATATTATTAATTCCAAATTTTGTATTTAGTTATATCCAAAAACTCAAAAATATTGAAACATCATTTTTTTTATCAATAAATGGCATTATGTGTTATATTCTATTAATTGTATTTTATTATTAAAAAACAGTGTTGCTCAGAGATAGTTTGGAAACATATAAAACATATACAAATAGGAAAACAACTAAGTTTTTCCTATTTAATAATATATAAACATATTATTAAATAGGAAAAACTTGGTTTTGATTATTTACATGTTGATTCCATCTATTAATAGTTTCAGTTGTTCTTTAATATTTACCTCAATTTCCAGAAGATTCATGAACTTATAAATTTATATGGCTTTCTGTTGTTCAATTTGAAAAAGATTTACTTGGAGGAACATTGAAATTCTGTGATATTATGTACTATAGCTACTGAAAATTGATCATTTTACAAATACAGTGGTGATCAGTTAATGAACATAATTTGTTTAAAGACAATGTTCGTTACCCGAATTATTCATTAACCGATTATTGATTTACCATAGATTTTTATGGGAATTTGATTAATTCATTCTGGAGACCCAAAAAAATAAATTAAAAACTTCACTACATTTATTTATATGTAATAACAATAATATATATATATACATAATCTTGCTGTTTATTTATATGTAATGCAATAATATATACATACATAGTCTTGCACTTTCATCTATTATGTTTATTCATAATATATACTTACATAGTTTCGCATTTTAATCTATTATGTTTATTTTCGATAATATATACATTCATAATCTTGCATTTTCATTTATATGTTTATTTTCTAAATAAAAATTTATATAATTTCTTACTACATTTATTTATATGTAATAACAATAATATAGCCTATACATACACAGTTTTGCATTTTCATTTATCATATTTATTTTCCGTTTATGGGCCATTAAAGAATCTGTCCAATGTCAATTGCTTTTCTCTCTTCTTCAGGGTTTCAGAAATTATTAATAGCATTGTTGCTGTAGAAATCCCAAGCCTATTGACTTCAACCTGGTTTTGGTGCCATTCTAACACCAAAAAATTGTAAAATCTCTCTCTTACCTCCTCTATTAAATCTTTGAGTTGTCTCCAAGTTCATTTTAAGCAGGAAAATCCACTTTTTTCCCATCCTTACCCCACAGCATGAACATGCAAAACCTAAGCATGTCATTCTGTCAATACACAGGTCCCACAGTTTATTCTGTGAGGTGTTCATTGTCCGAACATAAAAATCTTTCATGAAACTTCATTATTCAATTTGTTTATAATCCAAACTGTTTGTAACTGATCACCCTCTGTGCATTCTTTGTATTGTCTCAAGAAAGAATTATTTTTAATTGGAAAATTATTTCATATCTTGATTTCATTTATTATTTCAAACCTTATGTTAGTCAAAATGTTATATTGTCATTAGAATAACTGAATTACAACTGGTATTAAATTATTTGTTCTTTCTGAATATTAAAGTATAAAATTAAAAGATTATTTATCAATATTGTCATGATGTCATTGGCATGCTTATATAATGTCATTAATTTTTATATCATGAAATTTGTGATGATATTATGAATTTGAATAAAATCATTTTGCTATATAATTTATTAATTATAGCATTTGAGATCCATTGACTTTGTGTGTCCAATTTTAATATAGATTTAATTAGAGTATTAGGCCATAATGACATTGTCATCACAACAACAAGATGTCACACAGTGTTATGTCGTGAATCAAGACTAGCTTATGATACCACCTATTGTTACATCATGATAACATTGTCATAGTCTACTACTATTATATTTAATCAAAAATCATAGACTAGACTGCTACATGTAGCATCTCTACTGACTAAGTAGTTGGATTGTTCGTAATTGTTTAACGGTACATTCTGTGCCAGTAATTTAAAATACTTTAAAAAGAATAAAAAATCTTATTTAAATTGAAACTTAAGATCTTGATTAAAGAATTATCTTCACAGCTTAAATCAAATTTGTCAGTCAATGCAACACTGATATTTTTATACCATGGATGTTTATGTTTTCCCTCTAAATAGCTATTTTCAAGACTAATCCATAATTTTTGATAATAAATCCGAATCCTCAGTCTACTGGCATCCAATTTCTCTGCCATCTACAAACTTATCATCATCTCATTTCTGAAAATACAGTGATACCTCGGTTCACGAACACAATCCGTTCCTTGACCCTGTTCGCGATCCGGAAAGTTCGTAATCCGAATCAATTTTTCCCATTGCAATTAATGTAAATCCAAATAATACGTTTTTTGTCCTACTAAAAAATTTTAACATGTTATGGCTTTGTGTAGAAATAATACAGAAAAGAAATAAATATAACAGTAATATTAGAAGAAAGTATGTTTAACACCACCTTCACTGACACTTTTAACTTTTTTGGGAGCCATAATAAGGGATAAATTTAATTAAATAAAGAAAAAAACTAAAATTCAACACTTGTTGGAACTTTACTGTACCCATGTGAACTGGACGAACTGGATTGTTGCTGGGGACGAGGCTGTGCGCAGGGTTTTGTGCGCTCCATGCGCTCGTGCATGTGTTCGTCAAACAAAGCATCGTTCGTAAAGCGAAGCAAAATTTGTTCACAAAGGATGTTCGTAAACCGATTTGTTCGTGATCCGAGGTATCATTGTATATCCTAATTTTAAAAATGGCATTAAGGATTTTATACTTTCCCCCCTTGTTCTTTAACTATTTTTATAATGTGACTTAATAAATTATCAATTTATTAAAATTATTCATTATCATATTAAACATGTTTTATTGTAAAACCAGAATTAAAGTTTCTATATGTGAAGATTCATCCATTCTGAAATCTGTCTCATTAATAAATTTAACATTACAATATGAATTTTTTTGGAGTAAATTTTAAAAAAATGTATAAAAATGACTTACTTTGTATTTCAGATTTATAAAATTCAGCATAATTCAAGTTTTATTAGTATTCTTAAATTTTTTATAAACAATGAATTCCATTTTTTGCATTTTATGTTATCTAAATATGTTTATTATATTAAAAACAACACTTTTATAATACTAATTTTTGAATATCAAGTTTAATTTTAGATGATGTCTCTGTTTTGAAAACTGATAATATCCTCCTTTTCAAATTTTACATATAGTTACCATAGATGTAGAGGATGAGCACTAGTGATATTGACAGTCAAAGACTAAAAAGTGGAATCCCTAATTCATTAATATGTTTAAACTGTATATTACAGGGGTGGCCAATCTTCATGTCACATAAGAGAATCTCAAATACACTAGAGCCACATTTTCTTTCTGGATCAATGAGAACAGCATCAGTTTTTCAGGTAATCTTAATAATGATTTCAAAAATTGTTTATTTCAGATCATTTATTTTATATAGATCAGTGGTTGGCAACCTTTTTTAATGGGAGGGCATATTTCAGAAATGCGGGTGTTCGGTGGGCACCATAGCATGCAGTGGCTTGATAGAGTATACGAGGATAATGGGGACAGAAAATAGTTTATTAAATGCGGCATCAGATGTCTCTAGTACTCGAAAATTGATTCATCTAGTGTTATATAGATGTCGCTAAGATTCAAAAGTTTAATTGTACAATTCATACAATTGTTAAAATGGCAAAAATAAAATCAAAGTGTGCAATTGTACAGAATTTTTACTAAAATTATTCATTACAACTACAACTATTTGTTATTCAAATATCTAAAATTTAGATTTCAGATATTTGAATGGCGGACACTTAAAAATTGCTTTGCGGGCACTGTGTTGCCGACCCCTGATATAGATGCATACTACTTTTACAATAGATAAAAAAAATAATATATCTGTTTCATATTTACTATTGACTTTCATGGTGTGGAGCTGCATTGAAGGTATTAAAGAGTCGCAGTTTGGCCATCCCTGGTATATTATAATTAAGATGCAGCACAAATTTTGAGAATCTAGCTCCAAACTTAATCATTTACCATTTTCAGACATTATTCAGATTTTGAAGTGGATTAAATAAGGTATAAAATACTGCAATTAAATCAAAATATGCATAGAGGAGTTTTTGAATAGTTTATACAAAGAATGTGTACCTGACAACCTCAATTAATTAAAGATTAGTTTTCTTGTAGGAACAGATACAAAGTAAGAATGATTGATTAATAAGTTTTGAGTTTGCATTATTTTGCATGAAAGTAATCTTTATTTTATTTATCATCACACTATTTCACTTACATAAAATGAACTGCACTATATACATCTATCTAAGGCTGGAAAGTTATCAAAATTCAGATATAATTTTTTGAATCAAATATATTACTATATCACTTTCATAAGTTTGTGTTTATATAAATAATTCCGATATCCAAATTACTTTTAAAAGAATTATCATAATTTAGTATACAATAGAATTGCAACAATAATTAACTATATTATTATAACATTATTATGAATGGTAAATTATCATTACTAATGTATTGTACAGGTAGACCTCGACTTACAACAATTCGCACTTAAGATGACCAAAAATTATTACTATAAATTCCTTAATTCAACTTTGCTGCTTGCATATACATACAAATATCAAATTGCTGTTGTATACACATTGTGGTATCACCATTAGTCAGCAAGCAAAGTCTTTATTACTGTATCTTCTTGTAACTCTGTCATGTCCAGTAAGGGAAATAATACTACTAATGAAAATTCCAACATAAAGGCAAAGAAAGCTTTGTTTAACCATTTTAAGTTAAATAGAAACTTAATTTATTGAAAATATTAAATCAGAAATCAAACAAATCAAGATTTAAAAAAGTCATTGATTCACGACGGATGTTGCTACAGAACCCTGTTGTAAGTTGAGAATATACGTTATTTAATGTATATTACCTGTATGTTGTTATAATTATTACAATATTATAATGTATATTTGCATTATATTATGATACTTGTTAGTATCTCCCCTCATGTAAGTATAGTATATATAAACAGCATAAAATAGTTTTAATTTTATTTTTAACAATTATGTATAAAGCTTTCACAGATGGATAGCAGCATTATAACAATTTTTTACAAAAAATTTTCAGATGAATATTCTGTACTAACTTTTGTGTATTCCAGATTGTTTCAAATACAGCCGATTCTTGTTATTCGCAGTAGTTATGTTCTGTACATTCTTCACAAATATTGAATTAGCAAATACAGAACCATTGTTTCTATGGGAAACATAGAGATAGGTTCCTGTGAATCTTTCTTTCCAACACTTTCATCCTTGCTTTGTGTTTTTTCTGTTTAAATATACCTTATTTAATGTATTTACAAATAATTACAATATATGTAGTGTACAGTACTATATATAGTATTATAATTGCAGTAATCTTTATTTAATTTTTTAAACACTAACTATGTAGTAAATAAAACCTTATTTTTGATGGGTAGTTGCTTGATATTGCAGATTGTTTGATTTGGCAGCTAACACATTGTCTTTCTGAACTGCATTGAAAAACTCATCAGTCTTGTCTGTGTCGCTTTTTGCCTCAGATCTTCTAAAATCTCAGCATAAAGAGCAAACACACAGGAACTTACGCACCTAAAGTTGAGGCTGCGTTCGAGCATAGAGTCACATTCTTCTGTGCTATCTGCAGTCTGTAGAGTGAGCAAAGATATGCGAAAAGACTTTTTTCAGCAGAATGATACAAACTAGATTTGTTATCAAACAACTTCCTTTATTACAGAGAGAGAGAGAGTTTGCATTAGTAACAGTATTTTTGCCGCTCAGCAGGAGTCTACAAATAAGGACGAAAACTCCACAAAAATCCATTTTGTGGTTACAAATAAATTTTCGCGAATAGTTGAATACATGAATATGGAATCTGTGAAATAACAAGAATCAACTGTACAGTGGTACCTTGGTTAACGACGGCCTTGGATAACGATGAGTTTTTGAAAGAAAAAAAAATGTCTTGGTTAACGACTCCTGATTATGTGAACTTCCGACAAAATATTTCATAAGTTTAAAAAATTTCATCAATTATATTTTTATTTTGTATAATAGGAGCAAAGATATTATGTATTTAATTTATTAAATCATAGAATATATATATATATTAATTATATCTAATTTTCTTA